>UESW01001662.1:0-106682 GCA_900491605.1 Calamus simplicifolius
GGGAGTCGTTAGCCAAGAGCTGGGGTGTCGTCGCTAAAAGCTTCGGTGTCCTTTCGCGAGTACTGCGATGTCGTGGTTTTTCGCCTTTCGGGTGTCGCAAGAGCTAGGGAGTCGTTAGCCAAGAGCTGGGGTGTCGTCGCGCTAAAAGCTTCGGTGTCCTTCGCGAGTACTGGATGTCGTGGTTTTCGCCTTTCGGGTGTCGCCGCAAGAGCTAGGGAGTCGTTAGCCAAGAGCTGGGGTGTCGTCGCGCTAAAAGCTTCGGTGTCCTTCGCGAGTACTGGATGTCGTGGGTTTTTGCCTTTCGGGTGTCGCCGCGCAAGAGCTAGGGAGTCGTTAGCCAAGAGCTGGGGTGTCGTCGCGCTAAAAGCTTCGGTGTCCTTCGCGAGTACTGGATGTCGTGGGTTTTCGCCTTTCGGGTGTCGCGCAAGAGCTAGGGAGTCGTTAGCCAAGAGCTGGGGTGTCGTCGCGCTAAAAGCTTCGGTGTCCTTTCGAGTACTGGATGTCGTGGTTTTCGCCTTTCGGGTGTCGCCGCGCAAGAGCTAGGGAGTCGTTAGCCAAGAGCTGGGGTGTCGTCGCGCTAAAAGCTTCGGTGTCCTTTCGCGAGTACTGGTCGTGGGTTTTCGCCTTTCGGGTGTCGCCGCAAGAGCTAGGGAGTCGTTAGCCAAGAGCTGGGGTGTCGTCGCGCTAAAAGCTTCGGTGTCCTTTCGCGAGTACTGCGATGTCGTGGGTTTTCGCCTTTCGGGTGTCGCCGCGCAAGAGCTAGGGAGTCGTTAGCCAAGAGCTGGGGTGTCGTCGCGCTAAAAGCTTCGGTGTCCTTTCGCGAGTACTGGATGTCGTGGGTTTTTGCCTTTCGGGTGTCGCCGCGCAAGAGCTAGGGAGTCGTTAGCCAAGAGCTGGGGTCGTCGCGCTAAAAGCTTCGGTGTCCGCGAGTACTGCGATGTCGTGGGTTTTGCCTTTCGGGTGTCGCCGCGCAAGAGCTAGGGAGTCGTTAGCCAAGAGCTGGGGTGTCGTCGCGCTAAAAGCTTCGGTGTCCTTTCGAGTACTGCGATGTCGTGGGTTTTCGCCTTTCGGGTGTCGCCGCGCAAGAGCTAGGGAGTCGTTAGCCAAGAGCTGGGGTGTCGTCGCGCTAAAAGCTTCGGTGTCCTTTCGCGAGTACTGGGATGTCGTGGTTTTGCCTTTCGGGTGCCGCGCAAGAGCTAGGGAGTCGTTAGCCAAGAGCTGGGGTGTCGTCGCGCTAAAAGCTTCGGTGTCCTTTCGCGAGTACTGCGATGTCGTGGGTTTTCGCCTTTCGGGTGTCGCCGCAAGAGCTAGGGAGTCGTTAGCCAAGAGCTGGGGTGTCGTCGCGCTAAAAGCTTCGGTGTCCTTTCGCGAGTACTGGATGTCGTGGGTTTTCGCCTTTCGGGTGTCGCCGCGCAAGAGCTAGGGAGTCGTTAGCCAAGAGCTGGGGTGTCGTCGCGCTAAAAGCTTCGGTGTCCTTCGCGAGTACTGGATGTCGTGGTTTTCGCCTTTCGGGTGTCGCCGCGCAGAGCTAGGGAGTCGTTAGCCAAGAGCTGGGGTGTCGTCGCGCTAAAAGCTTCGGTGTCCTTTCGCGAGTACTGCGATGTCGTGGGTTTTCGCCTTTCGGGTGTCGCCGCGCAAGAGCTAGGGAGTCGTTAGCCAAGAGCTGGGGTGTCGTCGCGCTAAAAGCTTCGGTGTCCTTTCGCGAGTACTGCGATGTCGTGGGTTTTCGCCTTTCGGGTGTCGCCGCGCAAGAGCTAGGGAGTCGTTAGCCAAGAGCTGGGGTGTCGTCGCGCTAAAAGCTTCGGTGTCCTTCGCGAGTACTGGATGTCGTGGGTTTTCGCCTTTCGGGTGTCGCCGCGCAAGAGCTAGGGAGTCGTTAGCCAAGAGCTGGGGTGTCGTCGCGCTAAAAGCTTCGGTGTCCTTTCGCGAGTACTGGATGTCGTGGTTTTCGCCTTTCGGGTGTCGCCGCGCAAGAGCTAGGGAGTCGTTAGCCAAGAGCTGGGGTGTCGTCGCGCTAAAAGCTTCGGTGTCCTTCGCGAGTACTGGATGTCGTGGGTTTTCGCCTTTCGGGTGTCGCCGCGCAAGAGCTAGGGAGTCGTTAGCCAAGAGCTGGGGTGTCGTCGCGCTAAAAGCTTCGGTGTCCTTCGCGAGTACTGCGATGTCGTGGTTTTCGCCTTTCGGGTGTCGCGCAAGAGCTAGGGAGTCGTTAGCCAAGAGCTGGGGTGTCGTCGCGCTAAAAGCTTCGGTGTCCTTTCGAGTACTGCGATGTCGTGGGTTTTGCCTTTCGGGTGTCGCCGCAAGAGCTAGGGAGTCGTTAGCCAAGAGCTGGGGTGTCGTCGCGCTAAAAGCTTCGGTGTCCTTCGCGAGTACTGCGATGTCGTGGGTTTTCGCCTTTCGGGTGTCGCCGCGCAAGAGCTAGGGAGTCGTTAGCCAAGAGCTGGGGTGTCGTCGCGCTAAAAGCTTCGGTGTCCTTTCGCGAGTACTGATGTCGTGGTTTTCGCCTTTCGGGTGTCGCCGCGCAAGAGCTAGGGAGTCGTTAGCCAAGAGCTGGGGTGTCGTCGCGCTAAAAGCTTCGGTGTCCTTTCGCGAGTACTGATGTCGTGGGTTTTCGCCTTTCGGGTGTCGCCGCAAGAGCTAGGGAGTCGTTAGCCAAGAGCTGGGGTGTCGTCGCGCTAAAAGCTTCGGTGTCGCGAGTACTGGGATGTCGTGGGTTTTCGCCTTTCGGGTGTCGCCGCAAGAGCTAGGGAGTCGTTAGCCAAGAGCTGGGGTGTCGTCGCGCTAAAAGCTTCGGTGTCCTTTCGAGTACTGATGTCGTGGGTTTTCGCCTTTCGGGTGTCGCGCAAGAGCTAGGGAGTCGTTAGCCAAGAGCTGGGGTGTCGTCGCTAAAAGCTTCGATGTCCTTCGCGAGTACTGCGATGTCGTGGGTTTTCGCCTTTCGGGTGTCGCCGCGCAAGAGCTAGGGAGTCGTTAGCCAAGAGCTGGGGTGTCGCGCTAAAAGCTTCGATGTCCTTTGCGAGTACTGCGATGTCGTGGGTTTTCGCCTTTCGGGTGTCGCCGCGCAAGAGCTAGGGAGTCGTTAGCCAAGAGCTGGGGTGTCGTCGCGCTAAAAGCTTCGGTGTCCTTTCGCGAGTACTGATGTCGTGGGTTTTCGCCTTTCGGGTGTCGCCGCAAGAGCTAGGGAGTCGTTAGCCAAGAGCTGGGGTGTCGTCGCGCTAAAAGCTTCGGTGTCCGTTCGCGAGTACTGGGATGTCGTGGGTTTTCGCCTTTCGGGTGTCGCCGCAAGAGCTAGGGAGTCGTTAGCCAAGAGCTGGGGTGTCGTCGCGCTAAAAGCTTCGGTGTCCTTCGCGAGTACTGCGATGTCGTGGGTTTTCGCCTTTCGGGTGTCGCCGCGCAAGAGCTAGGGAGTCGTTAGCCAAGAGCTGGGGTGTCGTCGCGCTAAAAGCTTCGGTGTCCTTTCGCGAGTACTGCGATGTCGTGGGTTTTCGCCTTTCGGGTGTCGCCGCGCAAGAGCTAGGGAGTCGTTAGCCAAGAGCTGGGGTGTCGTCGCGCTAAAAGCTTCGGTGTCCGTTCGCGAGTACTGGATGTCGTAGGTTTTCGCCTTTCGGGTGTCGCCGCGCAAGAGCTAGGGAGTCGTTAGCCAAGAGCTGGGGTGTCGTCGCGCTAAAAGCTTCGGTGTCCTTTCGAGTACTGCGATGTCGTGGTTTTCGCCTTTCGGGTGTCGCCGCGCAAGAGCTAGGGAGTCGTTAGCCAAGAGCTGGGGTGTCGTCGCGCTAAAAGCTTCGGTGTCCTTTCGCGAGTACTGCGATGTCGTGGGTTTTCGCCTTTCGGGTGTCGCCGCAAGAGCTAGGGAGTCGTTAGCCAAGAGCTGGGTGTCGTCGCGCTAAAAGCTTCGGTCCTTCGCGAGTACTGGATGTCGTGGGTTTTCCCTTTCGGGTGTCGCCGCGCAAGAGCTAGGGAGTCGTTAGCCAAGAGCTGGGGTGTCGTCGCGCTAAAAGCTTCGGTGTCCTTTCGCGAGTACTGGATGTCGTGGGTTTTCGCCTTTCGGGTGTCGCCGCGCAAGAGCTAGGGAGTCGTTAGCCAAGAGCTGGGGTGTCGTCGCGCTAAAAGCTTCGGTGTTTCGCGAGTACTGGATGTCGTGGGTTTTCGCCTTTCGGGTGTCGCCGCGCAAGAGCTAGGGAGTCGTTAGCCAAGAGCTGGGGTGTCGTCGCGCTAAAAGCTTCGGTGTCCTTTCGAGTACTGCGATGTCGTGGGTTTTCGCCTTTCGGGTGTCGCCGCAAGAGCTAGGGAGTCGTTAGCCAAGAGCTGGGGTGTCGTCGCGCTAAAAGCTTCGGTGTCCTTTCGCGAGTACTGGGATGTCGTAGGTTTTGCCTTTCGGGTGTCGCCGCAAGAGCTAGGGAGTCGTTAGCCAAGAGCTGGGGTGTCGTCGCGCTAAAAGCTTCGGTGTCCTTTCGAGTACTGGATGTCGTGGGTTTTGCCTTTCGGGTGTCGCCGCGCAAGAGCTAGGGAGTCGTTAGCCAAGAGCTGGGGTGTCGCGCTAAAAGCTTCGGTGTCCTTTCGCGAGTACTGCGATGTCGTGGGTTTTCGCCTTTCGGGTGTCGCCGCGCAAGAGCTAGGGAGTCGTTAGCCAAGAGCTGGGGTGTCGTCGCGCTAAAAGCTTCGGTGTCCTTCGCGAGTACTGGGATGTCGTGGGTTTTCCTTTCGGGTGTCGCCGCAAGAGCTAGGGAGTCGTTAGCCAAGAGCTGGGGTGTCGTCGCGCTAAAAGCTTCGGTGTCCTTTCGCGAGTACTGCGATGTCGTGGGTTTTCGCCTTTCGGGTCGCGCGCAAGAGCTAGGGAGTCGTTAGCCAAGAGCTGGGGTGTCGTCGCGCTAAAAGCTTCGGTGTCCTTTCGCGAGTACTGGATGTCGTGGGTTTTCGCCTTTCGGGTGTCGCCGCGCAAGAGCTAGGGAGTCGTTAGCCAAGAGCTGGGGTGTCGTCGCGCTAAAAGCTTCGGTGTCCTTTCGCGAGTACTGCGATGTCGTGGGTTTTCGCCTTTCGGGTGTCGCCGCAAGAGCTAGGGAGTCGTTAGCCAAGAGCTGGGGTGTCGTCGCCCTAAAAGCTTCGGTGTCCTTTCACGAGTACTACGATGTATGGGTAAACAGGTCTTTGGGTTCCATCGGCGTCAAGGCGTACCAAAACTGAACCAATGATTTTCGGAGAGGCAGCAAGGTAAAGGAAAAGACTCTCCCCGTCTCTCAGCTTCGATAGGAGCGGCGGGGAGGACAAGAATGCCTTTAAGTCGTTGAAGGCCTTTTGGCAATCATCCGTCCACTCAAAGCTGTTCACCTTCCACAAGGCTCTGAAGAAGGGTAAACATCGCTCGGCCGACCTAGAGAGGAAATGGCTTAGAGCTGCCACCCTCCGGTGAGCCGCTGCACTTCTTTCTTGCTAGACGGCGGCTTCATATCGAGGATAGCACTGATCTTCTCAGGGTTCACCTCGATCCCTCGCTGAGTCACCATGAAGCCCAGGAACTTGCTTGCCGTGACGCCAAAGGCACATTTCTTGGGGTTCAGCTTGACCTGAAAGCAGCAGAGGTTGTTGAAGGTTTCCTCCAGGTCGGCGACGTGGTTGGAAGCATGGGTGCTTTTCATCAGCATGTCATCGACATAGACCTCCATGTTCCGGCCCAGCTGGTCTTGGAAGACTTTGTTCATCAACCTTTGATATGTCGCTCCCGCATTTTTGAGGCCGAAGGCATTACCTTATAACAATAAATGCCTTTTATGTCATGAAGGACGTGTGTTCCTCGTCACTCGGGTCCATCTTTATTTGATTATACCCGAAGAAGGCGTCCATGAAGCTGAGAAGTTCATGGCCGGAGGTGGAATCCACCAGCTGGTCGATCTGGGGCAGAGGAAAACTGTCCTTCGGACATGCCTTATTCAAGTCAATGAAGTCGATGCAGATCCGCTAGCTTCTGTTCGCCTTTCGCACCATGACCACATTGGATAGCCAGCTGGGATAGTGTGCCTCTCGATATGGTCGGCGGTGAGTAACTTGTTGACTTCTTCTTCAATGGCCTTTTGTCATTCAGGAGCAAAGCTCCTCTTCCTTTGGCAGACTGGATGGTACTTTGGATCGATGTTCAGCCTATGGGTGATCACCTCCGGAGGAATACCAGGCATGTCGGACGCTGACCAAGCAAACACGTCCGAGTTGGCCTACAAAAAGGTCAAGAGGCGGTCACGGTCTTCTGGGGGGAGGAGTCTGTCGATGCGCATGGTCCTCATCGGGTCATCTCCAAGAGGAAAAGTTAAGAGCCTCTCGGCCGGTTCTCCCCCTTTACTGGACTCCTGGGATCAGGCACTTCTGGGACCGACTCGGCTTCCAGAGGACTTGATGATGCATGATAACAAGGCAGGACTGAGCTGACCTCGCCTCTCATCTCTCCGACACCTTCACTAGTAGAGAACTGCACCAGCAAACTTCGGGTGGAGATGACTGCATCTAATAAATCTAATGCCCGAGGATGGCATTGTATGCCAAGGGTACTTGCACGACCAAGAACTTCATGATAACTGTGCTTTGGCATGGCGGTGTTCCGGCCATCACAGGCAAGATATTTTGCCCTCAACCCTTACTGAATCCCCTGTGAATCTGACCAGAGGGGTCTCCATGGGCTGAAGAGAGTCGAGAGACAATTCCATTCTAACAAATGCGTTGTAGGTAAGGATGTCAGCTGAGCTGCCACTATCAACTAATATCCTTTTTACATGGTGTTTGGCGATTGTCATGGAGATGACAACGCCTTCATTATTTATATTTTCAACATTTGCTGATCCTCCCCTAAGAACTACATCACCCGGCGCCCTCCCCTCTCGGCAGCTTAGATAAAGAAGCCGCTCCCCAAGATACCATTCCGACCATCCGCTCTGTGGGGGCGTTGTCGACAGTGGCCTGAGCGAGCAGGGGCCCCATGAGTGCCGGTAGTGGTTGTGGTGCCTTCTGGATATACTTCCCGAGGTAGCCCCATCGGATGAGCTCCTCGATGGCGCATTTCAAGTTGTATCAACTGTCGGTGTCGTGGCCATAGTCCTGGTGGAAGCGGCAGTAGCGGCTTTTATCGCGGGGGGTGCCCTTCTTCATGGGAGGAGTCCGCTGGAGGTAAGGCTCGCCCTCAATCTCCATAAGGATATGAGAGCGAGGAGCAAGGAGAGGCGTGAGCTCACCCTCCCGAGGGTGAGGCTTTGACATTCGCAGTCCGATCGATGGGGCGGCTCGGGTCGCCGAGGGCGAGAAGGTCCTCTTGGCTCAGGCGAGTAGGCTTGCGGCTCGAGCCCCTTGAGGATTCTCGGTGGGTGAGGTCGGCCTCATCCGCACGGATGTACTTCTGAGCCCGGAGGAGGAGGTCGGAGTAGGAGCTTGGGGGCTTCTTGTCCAAAGAGAAGGTGAAGCAGGACGGAAGGAGCCCCCGCTTCAGCGCCAGAGTTGCCTGCGTCATCCAGATGGTAGACCTCAAGGGCGGTGGCCTTGAACCAAGCCACAAAGTCCCGTAGCGACTCCCCCTCCTTCTGGCGCATGGAGAAGAGGCTGTCCACGACTCTTGGGATCCGCCGACAGGCATCAAAATGTGCCAAAAAGGCCCTTTCCAGCTCTCGAAAAGAGTCGATGCTGTGAGGGGACAGGCGTTGGTGATACTCGTCTGGCGGGTGTAAGGAGGATGGGTATCATACTCCTCCTCTGGCTGGTTTTGATCTTTCTGGAGAGCTCATCCAGTCGCTGGTGATACTCGTCCAGGCGTTCCTCCGCCTGACGATTGATCGTCGGGGCCCTCCGAGACGGCTCGGAGGATGAAGAAGAAGAAGAAGAAGGAGAAGAGCGCGGAAGGTGAGACTTCCGCTTTGGTTCCTCCTGGCCGTGCGGCTCTGGAGAAAACTTGCTCGAGCCACAATCAGGGGACCGTGGTCGCTTGGGAGGTTCACGGCGAGGCTTCCTAGGGGAAACCTGACAACAACCGGCCTCTTGCTGAGGAGAATCTCACCTTGCTGACTGCTGACTGGCAGGGGGAGCGGTCTGATGCTGGATGGCCACGGACTGCTGCTGCTGAAGTCCATGGACCATAGCAGTGAGAGTTTGGAGTTGCTGGTGAGAGCCGCCAGCTGCTCCACAGCTGGGGCAGCCACATCTGGTTGCGGGCAGGTAACGGGAGGATCGGCAGCAGGGAGGTTGGTCTCTTGCTGCCTAACCGGAGGAAGATGCCCCCCAGGGTGACTAACAGAGGCATCCTGAGCCCGTGTCATCACCATTGTTGAGAGAGGGAGAGAAAAGAGAGGAGTACTATAGGGTTCGGGTCTTTCTTTTTCCCGCCCCTACCTGGCGCGCCAATCTGATGACGCTCGACCGCCGATGTGGAATGCCGAGAAGCTTGATCTGGCTGCTGATGAGATTCTTAAGCAGCCGAACAACCTGCAAGAAGTCCCAAGACCGGATGGGTTCTCCGGTGGAGACCCTCCGATGCCCAAGTCAATGATCGAGGTCACAGCCGAAGAAGAGCTTGAAAGAGCCCTTTAAGGTCCAGAGAACCCTTAGAGATGGAGTTGCTCTGAGTGGAAGAGTGAGGGAGTGCTTCTGTTAGCGTACCTAAACCTCTTGTGGACTCACCCTTTTATAGGCCGTTGAAATCTGCATGGGATCGGGCGCATGGCATTCCGTGAGGAGGGAATGTCTGCAGAACACATGGGGGTTACATGAGCTTGGGCTGGTTGGTGGGTCCTGTCCCATCGGAGAGGAAAAGCCAGTGGTTGGTGAGCCAAGTCCTATCAGTCGGCGAAATCGGCTGGTAGGTGGGCCTAGTCCCATCAGCAGCGTGGTCAAAAGATGTCAATCTGAGCGGGTCAGACGGTTGATAGGCGCAGGACCAACCTGAAGGGGTCGGGGCTGCCACGGCATGCCTTGGAGAAGCCGGGGCTGCCAGGGCCGATCTGAAGAGGTCGGGGCCTCCACGGCACGCCTTGAAGAAGCCGGGGCTGACCTGAAGAGGTCGGGGCTGCCACGACCCATCTTGGAGAAGCCGGGGCCGTCGGGGCCGACTTGAAGAGGTCGTGGCCGCCACGGCGCGCCTTGGAGGAGCCGGGGCCGACCTGAAGAGGTCGGGGCTGCCACGACGCGCCTTGGAGGAGCCGAGGCCGATCTGAAGAGGTTGGGGCCGCCACGGCGTGCCTTGGAGGAGCCGGGGCCGATCTGAAGAGGTCGGGGCCGCCATGGCGAGCCGTCGGGGATGCGCTTGTACCACGTGGTTGATTTTGCCATGATTATTCATGTGGCTTTATTGGCTACATCATTGGCCACATCAGAGGGCATTGTTCTTTGAAAACTTTAGATAGGGGGCTGTATAAAACTGAAAAGAGAGTTGGCTTGACACGATCAAAACAGCTTTTAGCCTTCTCCAGTTCATGGGCAGAAATCAAAGAGGCTTGCTAGGAACGATCGATTTTTTTATTTTTTTCCTGCATTAAAAACTATTAAATATAACAAGCCACCAGTCAGGTTCATTAGGTATATATATATAACATCGAAAAAGCTCTATTGAATAATACATTAATCATTTACTAATCCAAAGTTTACTCTATATATTAAAAAAAATTATAATCGTAATCTTTCCAATACCTGAAGGAACAATAAACAATAAAGACCCTCTATCCTTTATCAAATCATACAACAAATTGGCACTTTCAGATACTATCCACACTGTTGTGAGGCCAATGATCCAGTCATTTTGGTTCCTGATAGGTAAACTCTGGCTAATCCCTGCACGGTGTTTATGGTGACGTATCTTTGCTGGGATAAATTTTAGTCACGAAAGGTTCTTAATATTCCTGTTCTTCACTTCTTCAATGATCTTGGCTGGTGACCTACGAGGTAGCATGATGGAGATGTTCGATGCTGGCTGAGATGTTGTGGTCGGAGAGGGTTAAGAATGGGAGATGATCAAAAAATAGTTATCTCATAATGAAGAGCTAATTAACAGAGAGATCAAGGCAATGAATCCAAAATAAATGAGAGAGAAATCAAAGCTTCCAAATAATTAAGAACACATATATTTATCATATCGAGATGCTAGTATATATATATATATATATATATATATATATATATATATATATCACGAATCAAAAAAACAAGTAAAATTTTGAGATTGAGACCACCTAAAAGCTCAAGAAACAAATAAGAGGCAACGGAAATAACGCAGCATAAAATAGAGGAAGATATTGATGTTTCCGCATAAATAGAGGAAGATATTGATGTTTCCAACTGGTACATCACATATACTTTGAATCACCCGTGCTGTTAGTTATTATTATTATTGGGTCAGCCATGGCATCCTCTTGATTCCTAGCTGTTCTTCACCTCCCAAATGTCCCAAACACCCAACACAACTACCTCTCTAAAATCGGTAAAAATCCCTTCCATGATAAGATGATTTCGTTAATCTATTCATCTTCTAATTAAACAACGCTTTGTGCCAAATAACGCAAGAGTTCTAAAGTGGAATTTTGTCACGCCCCAGACCCAAAATTTTGAGCTAGGGTAATAATCCACCGCATGCCGGGCATGCAAGGCGTCCCAAAATTTACACATCGATCAATATAAGGCAATAATTATATTTAGGCAATCCAAATCCATAACTTAGCACAAACCATAAATGTAAGTTTGGGCTACAAGCCCTACACACAATCAATATAGTTCTGGGCTACAAACCCTACACAAAAGTAATATTGGGGTTACAATAATATCAAGAAAGTGATTTATATAGAAGCTCATCTACCCCATAAATCCATCTTCAATCCTGAGGCTCTGAAAAACATTGGGAGATTTACATGAGCTCACACTCAATAAGTAAGCCTATAATATAATATAAAATAGTCATATATCATCATATCTTATCAAGATATTATCAAGTCATAATTTCATAAGTTTCAATTTCAAATGCATTTATCATGCTATCAGAACAAGCATATCACCACTCAAATTAATTTGGAAGCTTATACAATAAATACCAGAAAATGCATTGTAAACAACCCACTGTTTATATGATCATTTTTATATTATATCTTATGTGTCCACAGCCCTGCTACACCTCAATCAGAGCACATCCTCTAGATATGTGTGGCCTCCACATGCCACCTCATCGTCAATCATAGCACATCCTCCAGATGTGTGGCCTCCACATGCCATATCATCGTCAGTCAAAGCACATCCTCTAGATGCGTGTGGCCTCCACATACTTCATAATCAATCAGCACACATCCTCTAGATGTGTGTGGCCTCCACATGCCATATCATCGCCAATCAGAGCAATCCTCTAGATGTGTGGCCTCCACATGCCATATCATCATCAAACAGAGCACATCCTCTAGATGTGTGTGGCCTCCACATGCCACATCATAGGAGAACCGCGGCGACACATATAATATAATTCAAGGTCATCATTATATATGCACATCATGCATCATCATAAGCATAATCTTTTCATATCACATAAACAGTGGTTTGTACAATCTTAATCATTGCATGTAACCAATTCACTTTGCAAAGTTAAAAATAAACATATACATCATATTTGGCATAAGCATAATAAACCATTACTTTGCAAATTAATACCAGCTATTGTAGCAAATATTCAATTAAATACTCATGGTACAGTTTACCAATTTCCAAAATAATCAATAAAACTCTATTTCATAAGTATGCATAAAACTATAAATACAATAATTTATAATTTATAAAATTATTATATTTGGCTTACTTACCAGATTATGCAATAAATACCAGATTATGTAATGTAAACAAACCTACTGTTTATGTAATTATTGTTTTTGTATGTGTCCCACGGCCCTACAAATTAATCAGAACACATCCTCTAGATGTGTGAGGCCATACATACTCAAACAGAACACACCCTACAGATGTGTGAGGCCAAATGAGAACCGCGGCGACACATACTAGTCTATCGCAATGTTATCATCATACTTGTATGTCACTCATCATGCATCAATTTCTCATATTACATATACAGTGTTTGTACATTATTAGCAAATGCATATGGTCATCCCAACATATTTTTCCAATCAAAGAATTTATATTTTTGCACATACACCAAGAAACTATTTCTTTCAAAATATTATCAGCTACTATAGTCGTAATAAATGCTCATATGTAGATTTATGGTACTATTCAAAATAATCAAATTAAATAAAATTTCGTTTTCCTTATCTCATAATATACTTGCAAACTATAAAACCATGAGTTATAAATTATTAATTATAAATAGACTTACTTACCTCAGTACGCTAATCCCAAATGGTTAACCAGGTATTTGGACATCTGGGTACCTTAACAATGTTATCTCCATCCGAAACAAGCCATCGCCATCTAGGGAGAAACTAATGGCATTGACCTCAATGACCTCTCCATCTATCCGGCTACATCTGGATCCTCAACCCAAAGATGGGGTCCAATCTCAAAGTGGGCAGCTGCCATTTCAAGACACAACAGATCAATATCCCAACAAGCTTCTTAATCCGACTTCCTCCAGCACCATCCAAAATCCCAACCAAAAAAGTGTCCGACTAAACAAACACCGGACCCATGAATCAAATCAAGATTTCCACTTTCGCAAGTTCCAAGATTCGTCACTTCGTTTCTCCACCACCCTATGTCGTAGGATTTGGCCGGTGCGGCTACGGCGATGATAGCTCAAGACTGGGACAGGGTTAGCCTTCAAAAATAAAAGATCTCTTCCCTTCTGGCGGTGGCTATCCTCCATGGAGTCCTTTTTCTGGACCTCCGCTTTGTCCTCTCGCGCTCAGATTCCCTCCCTAACTCTCTCTCTCTAGCATTAGAAGATGGGCAGGCGATTACCTAGAGGAGGTGTGCGCTAGGGTGAAGGAGGGAGTCGACCTCCAACTCCTTTTATTCTCCGCGATGCCTCGGATCAAGGGAAATGGGAACCCATCCGACACGCGAAGACCCGAGAAATCAGGCATCGCATCGGGACCTAAATGTCAGAAGGAAGTCAAGATGCCAGTGTCCCCAAAATAAATACTAGGAGTTACATTCCCCACAATTAATTACCGGGGTTACAAATCTGAAGAGGCTTAGTAAAAGTTAATGCACCATTTCTATAACATTAAATATAAATATTATATGTGAAAATAGAGAGAAAATTTTGTTCTTTTTCCTTTTTCCTCTTTGAACCACATAAAGCAGAGAGAATTTCTCTGTGCTTCCGCTTTATACATGAAGGGTATGAAGAAAAAAAAAAGCATTAATTACATCACACATGGAGAGACTTACGCTACTTTCACACTTAATATGGTTTATGGTTTGGAATCGATTCATTTCCCACTAAATGACTTGAAAATAGAAGAAAACTCTCTATTATTTCTCTGCTTTGCAAATTCTTTATAAATGAATACAAAATTGTTGACCCAATTATTATTTTGATGATTAATAAAGAATTGAGTATATTTATTTGATTACTAATAGATTTGACAAGTATTTAGGGCTTAAAAATATTTGATCGATTTAAAGATATTAAGAAATGAGTTTTGAATCAATTGTAAATCATAAGTTTCAAAGTTTCAGAACCTGGAGTCGACACTTAGAATTCCTGGAGCCGACCCCATGGCCAGTCAAATATTCTTCTGATTTTTGATACGGTCCGAAGCCAACACCTAGAGTTTCGGAGCCGACACCCAGAGTTTCGAGTCGACACTTACAGTGTCTGGAGCCGACTCCGATGCGGGGACAGAATGCTTATTTTCTGAGCATCTTGGAGCCGACACATATAGTATTCTGGAGCCGACACCTGACGATGGCGAGCTGATACCTAACTTTTTCGGAGCCGACTCCTCGACGAACTCAGAACTTTCTATTTTTGGATAAACGACTTGGAGCCGACACCTGAAAAGTTAGAGCGGACTCCAACCTATCTGGGACAAAAATTTTAAAATGCCAGATCAGCTCTAACGTAATATTTCCTTTTTACCTAACTTCTAATGGATATATTTTGTTTTCAGGTACACTCCAACGGCTAGTTTCTTCCCAAAAATGGATTAAAGAAAATCTATAAAAAGGAGAACGCCCGTTTAAAAAACAACGAAAAAAGAAAAAGAGGGAAAAATGGAAAATAGAGAATATTCAAATCAAAAATCCAAGAAGTCTTGAGCCTGAAATCCAAGAGAAAAGCATTCAAACTCAAATCCTTCCACTCCACAAAGCTCAAAGAAGAATCCAAGGCATTCAAATTTGAAAAATCGAAGGATTCGCAAAAAGGGGAAGAAGCTCTGTTTTGAAGATTTTTCAACTTCTCATCTGCAACATTTGCAACGAATCAAAGCTGAGGCCTGATTCAACATCTCCAAAGAGAAGAGGAAAAGAAGAAAAGCTCAAATCAATCCACTTCAAACAGGCTTTTCTAAACCTTGTTCATTTATTTGAATATTTGCTCATTTAAGGAGCTGTCTTGTATCTTAAACATTCTTCTTACTTGTTTTTGCTGGTTCAATCAGGGGATTGAACTAGTGGAGGTTGTATACCTCGGGTCAAGCTAGTTTAGCTTGAGTTTAGGGTTTTGTGCTGGTGAGCCCAGAAAACCGGCTGGGTTCGTTGTGATCCGGGTGAAACAACAAGTTGTGAGTTGTGATCTTGGAAAACAACTCAACTGTAATCAAGTCGATTATAGTGTGGACCCAATGAATCTTGGGAGTGGACATAGGTGTTGGATACACCGAACCACTATAAAATATTTGTGTTTGTCGTGCTTCTATTATCTCTATCTCTATCTCCTTGTTTGTGCTTTATATTTGCATTGCATTTAATTTATTTATCTTAAAGCCAATAGTTTTTAAAAGGTTAAATTTTTTAAAGAACCCAATTCACCCCCCCCTCTTGGGTTGCCATCTGGGCCAACAAAAATAGATAGCAAATTTGGTATCCACTCTTCGTAACGAGCGAGGCATATATGAATGCTAACATAACAATATGAAATATAACACCAAAATGTGCTATTAATTTAAACATTATTACTTTTAATTTAACCAAATTTTTATGCTGGATGCATGAAAATAAATTTTATATGATTAATGATTGTAGTTGATTAGTTGATTAGTCTTCTGAAGTAACAGCCTAAGGGATTTAGAAAAACTTACAGTAACTCCGCATGCGAAACAGTTCCAAAAGAAGAAAGACCGTCGAGGCTAAGAAGCCCGTAGGAATTGCTCTTCCACAATAAAACAGGGATTGCTTTTCCACAATAAAGCTACTAGCAGACTAGAGGAGGTGTATCTGGTAGGATGAGGAGATCGAGATGTTAAGGGGTCGCTTTGCCTGGCGGATGCGCCCTGGATGACCAAGCCTCGAGCTCGTGGATCTACGGCTAAGTATCCGCTGACCTAGATGGCGATCATCTTGAATCCTGGATTCGTGGTTACTGAGGGACCTGCAAGAACCATCCAAGGGTTAAAGAACAAGAGAGAAAAGTCAGATTAGAGGCAAAAAAGGCAAGGAAGAAGTAGAGAAGGAGGGGCGGTCAAGAGGCTCTTGGGCGTCCACTAGAGGAAAACAAGGGCACGACCAGGGTTTGTTCTGGAGATTGGGATGTTGGCACATGCAGGAGAAGGGAATCAAGAGCACAAGAGAACCAAATAACAAAACTCACAATAACTCAAAACTGAATTGATTGATTAATAATTCAAAGATCCATAATTCATATAAGAGGGTCTCTTTTATTTTTATAGAGCAAGAGACTTAGGGCCAATAAATACAGATATGGAAAGAAAAGGGGCGCCCATTTTCTTCCTAAAGTGTAGATTAGATTACATAGAAAAAAACTTCATGTCATACAAATCCCTTTCAAAAAAGGCAATTTATGGGCAAGTCCCTTTGTTGCTTCTTTGAGCTGGAATTCTTTCAAATAGGGTTGCATGGTTTGGGGGATTGAGGCTTATCTTGCTCTGCTAGATGGCGTATGGAATGCTTATGCTGGAGGGTGGTAGGTGTGTGGATGGCATGTGACTTCTTATGTAGGTGTGGCGCCAACTTGAATTTAGCAGCTGCTCTGTTTGACTTGATGGCCTTGTCTTCTGCTCCAATACTGGTGTCTCCTTTGTAAGCTGAATGAACTTAATATAATACCAACTGGACTGGACACATATAAGACCAACTGGACTGGACATGACTCAAATTGACCCAAGCTCATAATGAGCTGACTCAATATGACCCAAACCCTAATAACGAGTACCAACTCAAAGACAGGACTCAAATACCCAAACAAAAATAAAATTGGATCCAAATTAAAATAAAATAAAATAAACCTAGTTTCCAACTAAATCAAACCCTACAAACCTAATCAAATATCCACAGAGGATTAAGAATCCTCTGTCTGATTCTGATGCCCACACCAATTTCTACCATAATTCATAAAATTAAAAATAAAAATTCTACAAATACAAGCGCACTACAATTTCATTCAAAAAACATTTCATCTTTTCTTTTAGCTTACATCAAATTCAAGCAGTGAATTGATATATGCCATTCTAGCTGACAATTTATTTAGGGAGTTGAACCATGATCAACACTAAGAAATTTATTTTATTAAATACTATTTAATTTTGGCATGCATATGGTAAGAGAACAGCAAACCTTCTTGACTTTACCATATTAGATTAGATGAGATCCATTTCAAAATAAATTGAGAACCCATTAGCTCCATCCAAGTAACTTTTACTTATCATCATGGATGTATATAAAAAGAATTTCATAAAAACAGGCATGCCAATAATTAGTCTTTTACAATATTCTTTTAAAAAGAAGTTGCCTTGTAAGTTGAATTACCATCATTAAATTATGTAAAAATTTTGAAACGAATAAAAACCTACTCTATTTTATTGCCTTCATCATCATATATTTGTGCTGATCAAACCTGGTGAGGAGGTTAAGACATGAGTCAATCAATAGATATAGGTCATTTTAAAATATATTTTAAAAAATATCAAAAAAATACAATACAAGAAAAATCTGGATGAATATTGATAGCTTTCTAACTTTCAATACTATTGCACTAGATGGATTTGCATTTTACATTACTTTTTAATTGCAATAAAAATGAGAAATATTATATATAATCTAATTTTGTAAAAATAATATAAAAATACATTTTAAAGAAAAATAGATACAATTTTTGATATTTTTAATCCTTCTATATAGAAAAGTTTTAAATTATTCAGTTGTAAAATAAAATATATTTTTTCTTTCATTTTCTATTAGAAGAGACAAAAGATTGATATTTTTGAAAAGAACTAATTATATAAATTCTATATTTTATTTAAAATAACTAAAATTATAATATATTTATATATATTTATTTAATTAATATTTTTTGTTTAAATTTAGTTCTCAACTTTGTTTTTTCTTAATGCCACATATATGACTACATTAATTGGCTTTTAATATAGTGAGTTTTTCTCACCCAAACTTTTCTTCTTTTTAATTTTATTTTTCATATATGTGTGATATTGCAGTACTTTTCTATAAGGGGTTTGATTTCTTGAATGTACGTTTTTTTAATTAAAAATTTCAAATCAACTAATTTTATTATAAAATTTTTTAAATATAATACAATATACAGATTTTTATTTTCTAATTTTAATTTAGAACTGATAATTTTAAATTTTAAATTTTAATAATATAAATTTAATGAAATTATATAAATCTATATTTTTATTTATCTTTTTTCTTTTTTTATCTTTCTGTTTTGAGTTATGTTTGTTTTTTAAAAAAACTCAATTTTTAGAAAATAAATCAAATATTTCATTTATATTTATATTTATTTTTTAATAATTTTAAAATTTAAATTAAAATATCAAATTAAAGGAATTATATAAATTGATATTTATAATTTATTTTTTTGGTCAAACCTGTATGTTTGAACTATTTAGTTATTGTTTACACATGTAATGTATTGTCATTGTAAATAAGTTTTGTTTTTTCTTAAAAAATATAATTATAAGTAATATTTTATTGAAGGAGGGGTTAAGAAACAAAGTGGTGATTTTATTGAGAGAAAAATTGAGGAACAAAATTTAAGTGCAGTTCATTGGATGCAAGCTTTCTAATTCCTCTTTCTCTCTCTTTTATTTTTTATTCTTTGGTGTAATTTGTTTACATTTTTTCTATTTTTTTTATTTTTTTAAACGAATTAAGAATCATACGGCCCCATACGTCCTAAATAGTTAATATAATTAGTAGTTAAAAATATAATTATAACTCTTATATTTTTACTTAAAAAAGAATTATTTTACTGTAATCAACTCAGTATTATTCAATCGACGGATATCTTTTAGGCGAGGCTATATATATATATATAGAGTGGCCCTAATTTTCCAGACGCTCGAGCCCTTCACCTGAGTTCATATCCCGGAATTGCCGTCTCCGAAAGCGGAAGAAGCCCGGAGGATCGAGCGTCCGCCTCCTTCGTCAAATGGTAAAGAAAATTCTTATTTCTCTCTGTGCTTCTGATCTCTTCTCGAGAAAGTAGCCATTCTTGCGTATAGAGGGTTTCGAAATTTCTAGGGTTTTCAGATCTCCCCTTCTTGGATCGAAACGTTTCAGGCACCGAAGCCCATATCGAGCCCGGTCCCCGTCGCGTGGTATCCGTCGCTGGCCGTGCTGATGCTTTCCATCGGTCTCGTTGTCACCGCTTCCTTCTTCATGTAACCTATCGTTTAGACTCTTAATCTCTTCTTCTTGTGTTGTTCTCGATAATTCTTGATGAAGATGTTGTTGCTCATCGGTTTTTTATGAAGACAAAGTATCTTGGATTCAAATTGATAAAAAGATTGCGCGGACATGAATAGTTCTCAAGTCATCAACCTATTTTCATTGTGATATCTGAAGATCCCACATAGAACTGCAAGAAGTTTCTCTGGATCCTTTATTACTTTATTTTTTCCGTTAAAATTTAAAAATTGTTGTCCTTCTTAGATTGTCAAACTTTAATTTTTTAATATATTTTCCTTGGTATAAGTCAAGGATTTTTGTATGGGAACTTGGAAAGCTTTTAAAAAGTGTTATGCGTATTATTGGTTTTAATGGATGGCTAATATGACAAGGATTCCGGTATATAACTTAGGAACAAGAGTAAAGCTAAAGCTTTTAAAAAGTGTTATGTGTATTATTAGTTTTAATGGATGGCTAATATGATGAGACTTCCAGTATATAACTTAGGAACAAGAGTAATGCCATGCCTTAGTTTTGGAAGGGGTGATTGAAGTTCAGGACCCTTCATTCTGCTCTTACGGGTGAATGCTGATAGATATTTGCATCACAAATCTTGAGATATATGAATTAGTATGAACTCGGGATTTCTTGTGGGAACTGGTTCTTTGTCTGTACTAGTCTCAACCCTTATTTCTTTTTCTTCCCCTTGGCAATGACAGATGTGTCAAATAAGCAAGTTCTAGACTGCGTGCTTTTTATCTTGATGCTTTAGGTTATATGTAGGTTACGACACATATTTAAATAAATTTAAACACCTTCGAGGATTTGTAACCTATTTGATGGTAGCTCATATGCTCTAATTTTATTTTGTTTTATTGCAGCACTCACTTGTCAAACTTTTATAAATCTTGTCCAAATTATAGAAGCTTCTCTATTGCTAGTGTGTCTTTCATTTCATATTTTAGTTATTATATGGTATAACTATTATTGCCTAAGTATGCCTATCACGTCTAATGAGGGAACACGATTTGAGTGTCTGGTTGGGTTTTGGGGATTCATTATCTTGGAAGATATCTTCTTTTGGATTGAACAATGTCATATGCTAAGCAGGTGCCTGTGAATCACTTTTGTTTCCATTAATCAGTTTTAATTTCTTTTCATATACATGAGGAACACTGAAATAAGTTAGTTTATAAATGGTTTGCTTAGTATCTTGTGTTTATCAATGGTTCCCCTAGCATTATTCATTATATGGGTGGGAGCTTTTTTGTGTGGGGTCATTGCTGGTGTAGACACATTAAATCCTGCCATTTAAAGGAGGATATGGGTTAACAAGAAATCAAGACCATGATGATTGCTTGGTTAGATGACACAGTTATAGGCTGTCAATTGTCCTTATGGTACAATGAAGAAATAGTTTTGATATTGCATATCACTCTTTTTTAGCAGGAAATGACTTAGAATGATGGCTAAGGAGAGGATGGATTATGGATTTGATAACACCTGGGTTGAATTTTCAGTTTGTGGGTTGACCTATGCATATAAGGTCTTTGCATGTTGAATTGAGATGGCAAATTGATCTAATAATATTGTGATAATGAGAGGTGAGAAGTTAGTTTAGTTTCTAATGTTCTGTTAATACCCTTTTGAGATGCAACCTTAGGGTGAGAATCTTGTTGTCTATCTCAGGAAATGATAAGAAAATTGATAGTTGTACATATGGAAGCGCAATTGAAGCTGTGCTATTTTAGTGTTTTTTCTTTTTAATTATTTAGTGGCCATAATCCTCCTCCAACCATGTCCATCTCATAATTGTTATCAATCAGAACCCTACTAGATCTTGTTTGATGGAATACATCATTTCCTAATTTTAGCCTTTTTCCCAGATGGGTCTGGATTGACTTAGTAGTTTCTTTTTGGGGGAATCAGGTACATTGTCCCATTCTAGCATCTTTGAGTGATTGAGCATCTCCATTTATGGTATTAGGTCAAGAAAGTTTTGGACTACTACTTTTGTGAGATCTAAACATATAATTTTATGTTGATACAATGACCATTAGCAGCAATCATCAGATTTATCCATTAGATACATATCTGTGCATGATGGAAATCACTGTATCAGAATCTCCCTAGCATTGATGAGAATTAACTTTAATATGAGTCACCAAACAATGCTATATAATTTATTTTATAGATTGAAGCATGCAAATCATCTGACAGTGAAAGTCCTATAAGATTTTTGAAGGTTATCCTTTGTTTGTTATACAAGAGTTTGCATATTACTGCTCTTCTTCTATTAGTGGATTGTATGATTAAGGATTCATTTCAAGGTATGGGAAATTCTGCAGCATCAAAAGTGCCATGGCTTTGGCTAGAGTTAGACATCCAACCTGTTTGATCTTTTTGCTCTCTTGCTAAACATTCCATTTAGTGAAACTTCAGTGGTTGCAAACATTGAGGATTAACTTCTATGATTAGTTAAAAGTAAACAATTTTTGAGTCATATGAAATACAGAGTGATATATTAGGTTTTCCAGAACCATTAAAAATGCATCCAAGCATATCTTGTGACACTGGAGTTTTCAAGACCGGGAAAGAACAAAAAAAAAAAAATCAGTTACACTGATGGCAACGGTACAATATAAAAAGCAATGCTCCAGTTAAAAGAGTGATCTTTTAACAATCAGGATAGAGGTAGAGATAGATCTAAACTAACATGAACAGAAATAATTAAAAAAGATATAACTATTTGTAATTTGAATGTTGGCTTCGTCCTGAATAGAGTAGAGTGGAGGAAGCATATTCATGTAGCCGACCCCATGTAGTTGGGAAAAGGCTTAGATGAGTTGAGTTGAGTTGAGTTGTATATTAGGTTAGAGGAGTGAATGCTTGTGCATAAATGGGGCTGCTATTGTATGATTGGTAAATGGATTGAAAAATTGATTTTGCCTGATATCTGTTGCTATTAGTAGCCTTTGTTTATAATTTTCTTTTAGTTTTTACATATTGTTAGGGACAATGAGTTTTTCTTTATAATATTGGTATTTTAGAATTTCCTTCAGCTATCGGTTATTCATCTTTGGAGAGGATCTGAAAGAAGAGTTTCTTGGCTGTATTGACTTTCTCAATGCTCTGTTCAAAAGCTTGATCAAAATTTTGTAGAGGGATCATAGGACATTGTAACAATATTCTGAAGGATCAACTGTAGTCGCTTCTCACAAAGCCTCCTTGTTAAAGATATGTTTGCCTCCCTAAATGGAGACTATGCTTCATATATGGCCTAATTTCTTCTTTGGCTCCTAGAGGGTAATGTGATTCTCACTTCTGAGACATGCAATTAAATGGTTTTTTTTTTCTACATGCTTTATTTGAAGAGGAGTCTAGTATACATGTCTTGTAATCCTGTCACCTGCAATTGGTAAGGGGCAATCTTTTTTGATTCCAGAAATAATCTACTTGCTTCTTTGTATGGGGACATCTTTGTTTGGAAACCTCAGGTCATGTAGATCTTTTTGGACAATTTATTTAAGCATGTGTTTGTACTACAGATTTATATCCAGGAAACACTATGGTTTTGAATTAAAAATTCATCCAAGAAAGATTTTTCTAAGAGGTTAAAAGATTCTGCTTCCTTGTCTAGGTCACCTGTATGGCGAATCAACAGGTTTGTCTTAGTCTCCTTTGTAGCTATGAGTGCTTGATATATCTCACAGCAGCTTGATTAGATGTTTTTTTAGTTCCCGACTACCCCTTTTCTTTCTGTTTATGTGTTATTGTTAAACTTCCATTTGTCCGTATTTTTGGAAAATATATCTCTTGTTTTTCATTCCCATTCCCATAAGAATGAATCTCCTATTTGCCAATAGAAATGTTGGCCTACATCTATGCCCAATATATGTTAATTGCTAAGTGAAATTGTTTATTTTTTGATTGTTTTCTTCTGTTTCATCAACCTTTATTTTTATTGGACCCTGGATTGTGTGTGTTCTCATCTCCCTGTAGGAAATTGGATTAAAACAAAAAGGAGAGGGGTTAATGTCAAAATTTCCAGTCAAGTGCTATATTTAGATGGTATTCAAGTGTGGATTTGTAAGTAGTACTTGGTGTTGTTTGCGTGTCACTATGTGAGAAACAATTGGGTTTCCATATCATTGTATCAAATTAATATTGACCATCTACTTAATTCAAGCTTCTTCAAACAGTAAAGATTTTATAGAGTAGAAGCAATGCCCATTTATAATAATAGTGCCAATGAAACCTGTGAGAGCAACCTCAAATGATGATGCCTTAATAGGTCACTTCTCAATTCCCATGCCCCCTTTAGGTTATCATATGAAATCCTGCCAATCATTAATTTCATGTGGGCAAGCAGTCTTAATTTGATGCTGACCCTTGACGTTCTAGGAAGAAGCTATTATCCTAGGTGAAGGAAAGAGGAAATTAAGAATGAAGTTTGAAGTACTACTAAAGAAAGTGAAATTAGAAAAGGGACCTGAACTAACTTGGTTAAGTGCATGAAGATCTTGTTAAATGCAATGACAGTAGCAAAATGATGTAGCCCAAGGTGATGGATGCAACGTTAAAGATGTAAATGTATTAGGGTTTGGGGAATTTTCAGAATTTGTTGCGATTGGAACAGATAAATTTGTTAAACTGGATGTTGAGTTTGGGGTTCATTGATAGATCTAATAATGAAACTATAAAATGAAAAGTGAATTTACTTGTCAAATTTTCCAAAACATAGTATTTAAATGGTTAAGAGGATGATAGGGTCTGAAAAGTTTACGTTTGAAGAAAATTAGTGATTTATAAAGGTCTTGAACAAGTTTATAAGAGACATGCATTGAATTCCTTTTTCTTATTTGAAGAACAGTAAGAAAAAAGTAGAAAAGAGGAGATGTGCTTGTGAGTCCACAGAAGTCGGCTCTAATTAACTAAATTTAATTCAAATCTTGAATTGAAGAGCCACAATTGCATCAGAAGTCTTTGAGTGGATGTGTATAAAATAGGGTATATTTTAACCTCCTTAATTTGTGTTTGGTCACCACTAGAACTTGAATACATGCTTAACTGTTTATAAATAAAATATTAATTAAGTTGAACACAACTAATACTTCTGATGCTAACTTTATCATATCTCTGAAGACCAGAAAGAGATAGATAAGGTCTATGTGTATGAAGGGGGTGTTTATACTTTATACGGCTACTTCTTGGCCACAATAAGACAGTATTGATAGCTGGAGAGTAATTGAAAACATTTTTATTTGTATTTTCTTTGTTTGGGCTGGACTTTTTTGTGATTATGCCTTCATCATCTTCCAGGTGTTTGTCAATTAGAGAACTGCGATAATGAAAACTTTCCATGTGGCTAGATGAAATTATTATCCATATGGCATGCCAATTGTGTAGCTTTTTCTGTGGCTTCTAAAGAAATGGGTGATCCTTCTCACCATTTATTATTTTCTGATTATGTCTTCCATCTTATAAAGTTATGATGCTCTTGCGCTCAATGTTTTATCAAAACCATTATAACATTCATTAGATCTGCAAAGTGTTGTCACATTTTTATGTGGTTGCACCTCTCTATTCCTTAACTTGTGGCATTTGTTCAATCCTGTCATAATATATTTTGTTGAATTTCTTTTACCTCCACTAAATAACACACTGTCACTACATCTGACGTACCTATAATATAACTATTATCCATTCTAGTTCCTTTTGCTGCACAAGCCAACTCTGCATCCTTTTTCTTCATTGGTCATTTGTGGTATTTCTGTGTATTTACCTTGTATGACTACAAATTACAAATTATATCTCTACCATTTTGCTTAGACATTCATCTCACCTCCTTAGAAGTGCTTGTTAATGTACGTATCTTTTGGTGGATATTATTGTGCAGCATCAATACAATTGACCTTTTAAGCATTAATTGGTGCTATATCGATCATATTGTGATTAATTTTAATCTAATCACTTGCTTTAAATTACTTTTTGAAATGATATAGACATTTTTTTAATAGGTGCAATGCCATTGTGTGTGTATCTTCTATGCAGTTTGATCTTTGTAATTTTTTGGCTTTTATGTCTTTCTCTATTTTTGACATGGGAGATTCTTGGTCAACTATCCTGAACTTTGTTTATCCCAAAATTGCATGTCAAATTGAATTAAATAACCAACTGGCCTCAATGTATCATCTTTTTGTGATTATATGTGCATCATTCTTCTTACATTTTTGCCATTATCCTTTTTAACGTTACTTCAAATCTCTTCCAACTATTTCCTCCAACTTGTCACCCATTCCTTTCATATTTTCCTGTCTGAAAGAAACTGAATTATATTCAAACTCTGTCATGCTAATGGCATGTAATTTCAATTCTTCTGTTAATTGATTTTACCCTTGTTGGTACTATACTCAAGCAGGTTCTTGCCGCTCCCATGCTTTCTTAATTGCATGTGTTCCTGACTATCGTGTTTTCAAATAATGTTTAGGAATTTTACAACATAACTACTTCTACATCCTCATGTCCATAACTAGTTTATAAACATATATTCTTTTTTTGAAACCCTGTTTTTGAAGTTAAAGTTTCAATTCGTAGCATCTACTTCACCTCTTATTTGGCAGTAATACTTAACAAAATTGCTGACTGCTTGTTTGGATGTTCCGTCCACTTTTTTTTTCCTCCCTGTGGCTGGGAGTAGCTCTCCTCATATATTCTTTGTAATGTAAGACTTGTGTTATATTATTTTACTATAATCTTATAATAGTAAATTGTGTTTATAAGAAAATAATATCAAGTGCCTTTTTGCTATAAATGAGAGATTTTAGTCTCCCATCTCACCCCAAGATTATTGTTTTGAAGTGATCTCATCATCTCATGGGGTTGGTAGTGTTTTTAGAGATGGAGGTGATACAGGATCATTACCTTGTGCAAAATAAATGGGGTGCAACTAAACGCCGTGGTCATATCATCTCTATCCAAATAACTGTTGTTTCTACATGGATCATCTCATTCCAAACACACTTATAATGAGAGTTGTTGGTGCTAGTTGACGCTAAAGTCTGTTTAAAACATTACCACTGGCTTGCCCCTTCTAAAAGCGGAGCCTCAACTGGACCTTCCATAAAGAACCACCGTATGGAGATGGGTCACTTGGCAATGATGTTTTTCAAGTTGCCATAATGATTCCCTCACCAAAGGACGTGGTGGTAGGAGAGATTTCTCACATCCCAAATACTAACAAATACTCTGATTGAATTACCAGAGCACTAGAAACTCTTCTCGTCAGTTCCAAGCGTGGATCACCTAATATCTAGACCCACCTTTTGTTTGGTTGTTCATCCCTTCATGTCATCACAAAATGGAATATTTTGTTGTTTAGAGGATTTCATTCTCTTGCTAATATTTGACGTATGCAGCTATGAAGCTACTTCGTCCAGAAGGAACCGTAGCCTATCAAAGGAGATCGCAACGGGGGCTGTGGCATCTGTTTTCTTGGTAATCAAACCAAGGCACTTCTTTTCCAAGCCTTCACTTGTAAGCATTGTAAATTTGTTGATACCCGCAAAATTTATGTTCATCTATTACTTTTCTGCTGCAGGGTTTTGGATCTCTGTTTTGCTCCTTGCCAGTGTCTATGTTTGATACCAGAATTGCCCAAACGTGAAACTTCATTTTTCTTGAAGAACTAAAATATTTTCATTATTCAACATGGTCTCCTGCTATATTGAACTCGAGGACTCTTTGAGGGAACTGGACATGCTTCTTATTGTTCTTTTAGAATAATCTTGTCTAGATTTGACGAAATGCAACACACTACAGCACCAGTAAATCTAGGAGTTTTTTTTTAAAAAAAAAGCTCTAGGTCCATGTTCTAGTTAGTATGTTATCTTGCTTCATGATTCGTATTTGTTGCTTCGGGTTGGGATATGGCGGTGCGTTGAGCACCTAGCAAGAACTGGTTGGCTAAGAGTGTTGATTTTCACCATTAAATTGTCAGGCGTGCCTTGAACTAAAAGATTTTTGAAGAGGGATCCAAACACCAGGTGGAAAAACAAGCGGTGATTTGACGTAATCTACTTGTGAGGCTGTAGGGGGCAACAAGGTATGACATCACTGCTGTGGGAGGTTTTGTTATTGTAACATCAAATATCTTGGGTTTCATAGGTTTCATAGGAGATATTTTAACATTGGAGAGTCTGCTTCAAAATGTCTCTTTTCAGCAATCGAACTGAAGAGCCTGAGCCTGGGGCTGCAGAAGTAGATTGATGAACCGAAGCCATTCCTTATACTAGCTCTTTTTTGAAAGCTATATTACTTTGCTGCTAGAAGCCCATGGATAACAAGTTGAGAAAAAAAAAAAAAAAGGTTTCATCATATTTGTTCGGTCTCATTTACATTTTTAATAATTTTATACTTAATAATCAAGATTAAATATAAAAATATTTAAAATTTTATTATAAATCTTTTTTATCTTTAAATGATCCCCTCTTTTGATAAAAATAAAATTTTTTAAACTGGATTTAAAATATTATATACATACATACTATAAATACTTAATATATATATATAAATAATTTAAAATAAAAAAACATAAATATTAATAATTTAATATATATATTTATATATTATTATATGATATATAATAATATTTTAAAAATAAATATTTAAATATTATTTAGTATAAATTAAATTAAGTATTATTAAATGTTTATACCAGTTAAGAGTGTAACGAGACTTATCTTTCAAATTATCATAATCAAATATTATCATTCATACCTTAAATTACAAAATGGTTTATAAAGCATAGCTAATAAGGTATAGCTAAAATACAAGGTAGAATTAATATTCTTACGAGTAGCATGATAAACAGATATCATTAGGGTTGGGTTTGGTGCATTGACAGGCAATTTTGAATGGTAATATGGATTGATAAATTACTATCGAATAGATTACGATTATAGCAAAATATTACTAGTCATATAACATCAAAATTTTAAAATATTTTAAATTAAATTTATTAAAAAATTATATATTATTATATTTGATTTAAAAAAATTATATTTATAAATATAATGTTTAAATTTATAGGTCACTCTTGTGGCTCATCAGGTATTGTCGTCGAAGCAGTCTGTGAGGTTGATCGGAAGAAGTTTCATCTGAAAATGGTCATTGGGCCGATTGGCGGTGGAGATCCGTAATTCGACTTGGCGGAAGAGGGTGTAGCTCGAGACCTTCGACACGAAGGTTCCAGTGAGAACCTTCATGACGAGCTGAGCAATAGGAAGCCAGCCTCTCTACTCATCATCACCACTACTTTAGGCCATTTAACCAAAAGAGCTTGCCATCCTCACCCAGCAAATCCAAATGGTCATGGGCCGATTGGCGGTGGAGATCCGCAATTTGACTTGGCGGAAGAGGGTGTAGCTCGAGACCTTCGACACGAAGGTTCCAGCGAGAACCTTCATGATGAGCTAGCAACAGGAAGCCAGCCTCTCTACTCCATCATCACCACTACTTTAGGCCATTTAACCAAAAGAGCTTGTCATCCTCACCCAGCAAATCCAAGCATTAATAGCAGTTGTCCAATGTTCCATGGCTGTACAGTAGCACCCATGAGTCGTTCTTCCCATGGTTGTTCAAGCCAACCATCATTCCATTAGTGGGAGATCTTCCATTGGGAGACTCATCTTGTGACCCTTGTACAGTATATCATTCGGTATATGATAGCCAAGTATCAGAACTTGGCATGGCTTCCTGAGCCACTTGGCCTAAGTAGCATGTATAAAATCGAGAACCTAGCTATCAAATGACATTTAGGATTATATAAACACAAACCAAACACAAACCATAACTTTCATGTAATATATTCACTGACCTGTTCAACTGGAGAACAATATATATGTCTAAATTCTTTTGAATGCCTTCGAAGGTAAGCTTGTAGTGTCGGACATTCTCTTTTCGAAAAATATCCCACAAAGCATCTCCATTTTCTATTGAATCTGTCGTTCATCACTTTGTTTACCTGAGGTTGCAGTTGAAAGTGATGAACAGATTTAATAGAAAATGGAGGTACTTTGTGGGATATCTTCCGAAGAGAGGATGTTTCGGTACTACAAGCTTACCTTCGAAGGTATTCAAAAGAATTTAGACATATATATTATTCTCTTGAATAGGTCATGAATATATTACATAAAGTTATGGTTTGTGCATTTTTTTATATAATCCTAAATGCCATTTTTTGTGAATATCTCAGGTCTTTAATCCTCTACATATGAAACATTTTATTTGACTATTGAACATAAGAGGAAGCTCAAAGAGGAATTTGGTCAGCCAATTTGTTTTAGCATTATGAGTTTTCTTTTGGGTAGCCTTCACATGCATATAAAACAATTGATATGCTTGCAGGAATTGAACCATGGACATTTGTACAAAAAATTGGAGAAGCAGTTTCATACCAGCTGGGTGCCGCATCAAGTGAGAAATCTTAAGGTATGGCCTTTGAATCATCATGGACTTGTAAAATCTTATTCAGATAGTGAATGGTTCAAATCATTATTATGCTTATATTTTGTTGATAGTTTACCATTCATCTAATTATTTAGTTCTTTATCAGTCATGTACGAAGGTTGCCCTCGACTTTGTTTCACCAAGAAAAAAAATGACATTTAGATTATATAAAAAAACACAAACCATAACTTTCATGTAATATATTCACTGACCTGTTCAACTGGAGAACAATATATATGTCTAAATTCTTTTGAATGCCTTCGAAGGTAAGCTTGTAGTGTCGGGACATCCTCTCTCGGAAAATATCCCACAAAGCAATTTTCTATTGAAAGTGTTCATCACCAGAGTTTTGAAAGTGATGAACTGACAGATTTAATAGAAAATGGAGGTGCTTTGTGGGATATTTCCGGAGAGAGGATGTCCCGGCACTACAAGCTTACCTTCGAAGGCATTCAAAAGAATTTAGACATATATCTCCAGTTGAACAGGTCAGTGAATATATTATGAAAGTTATGGTTTGTGCATTTTTTTATATAATCCTAAATGCCATTTTTTTCATGAATATCTCAGGTCTTTAATCCTCTACATGATGAAACATTTTATTTGACTATTGAACATAAGAGGAAGCTCAAGGAGGAATTTGGTCAGCCAATTTGTTTCTAGCATTATGAGTTTTCTTTTGGGTAGCCTTCACATGCATATAAAACAATTGATATGCTTGAAGGAATTGAACCATGGACATTTGTACAAAAACTTGGAGAAGCAGTCTTCATACCAGCTGGGTGTCCGCATCAAGTGAGAAATCTTAAGGTACGTGGCCTTTGAATCATCATGGACTTGTAAAATCTTATTCAGATAGTGAATGGTTCAAATCATTATTATACTTATATTTTGTTGATAGTTACCATTCATCTAATTATTTAGTTCTTTATCAGTCATGTACGAAGGTTGCCCTCGACTTTGTTTCACAGAGAAAAAAAATGACATTTAGATTATATAAAAAATGCACAAACCATAACTTTCATGTAATATCACTGACCTTTCAACTGGAGAACAATATATATCTAAATTCTTTTAATGCTTCGAAGTAAGCTTGTAGTGTCGGGACATCCTCTCTCCGGAAAATATCCCACAAAGCATCTCCATTTTCTATTGAATCTGTCAGTTCATCACTTTGTTTACAGAGGTTGCAGTTGAAAGTGATGAACTGACAGATTTAATAGAAAATGAAGTGCTTTGTGGGATATCTTCCAGAGAGGATGTCCCGCACTACAAGCTTACCTTCGAAGGCATTCAAAAGAATTTAGACATATATATTATTCTCCAGTTGAACAGGTCAGTGAATATATTACATGAAAGTTATGGTTTGTGCATTTTTTTATATAATCCTAAATGCCATTTTTTTCATGAATATCTCAGGTCTTTAATCCTCTACATGAAAACATTTTATTGACTATTGAACATAAGAGGAAGCTCAAGGAGGAATTTGGTCAGCCAATTTGTTTCTAGCATTATGAGTTTTCTTTTGGGTAGCCTTCACATGCATATAAAACAATTGATATGCTTGAAGGAATTGAACCATGGACATTTGTACAAAAACTTGGAGAAGCAGTCTTCATACCAGCTGGGTGTCCGCATCAAGTGAGAAATCTTAAGGTACGTGGCCTTTGAATCATCATGGACTTGTAAAATCTTATTCAGATAGTGAATGATTCAAATCATTGTTATGCTTATATTTTGTTGATAGCTTACCATTCATCTAATTATTTAGTTCTTTATCAGTCATGTACGAAGGTTGCCCTCGACTTTGTTTCACCAGAGAAAAAAAATGACATTTAGATTATATAAAAAAATGCACAAACCATAACTTTCATGTAATATATTCACTGACCTGTTCAACTGGAGAACAATATATATGTCTAAATTCTTTTGAATGCCTTCGAATGTAAGCTTGTAGTGTCGGGACATCCTCTCTCTGAAAAATATCCACAAAGCATCTCCATTTTCTATTGAATCTGTCAGTTCATCACTTTGTTTACCAGAGTTGCAGTTGAAAGTGATGAACTGACAGATTTAATAGAAAATGGAGGTGCTTTGTGGGATATCTTCCGGAGAGAGGATGTCCCGGCACTACAAGCTTACCTTCGAAGGCATTCAAAAGAATTTAGACATATATATTATTCTCCAGTTGAACAGGTCAGTGAATATATTACATGAAAGTTATGGTTTGTGCATTTTTTTATATAATCCTAAATGCCATTTTTTTTCATGAATATCTCAGGTCTTTAATCCTCTACATGATGAAACATTTTATTTGACTATTGAACATAAGAGAAAGCTCAAGAGGAATTTGGTCAGCCAATTTGTTTCTAGCATTATGAGTTTTCTTTTGGTAGCCTTCACATGCATATAAAACAATTGATATGCTTGAAGGAATTGAACCATGGACATTTGTACAAAAACTTGGAGAAGCAGTCTTCATACCAGCTGGGTGTCCGCATCAAGTGAGAAATCTTAAGGTACGTGGCCTTTGAATCATCATGGACTTGTAAAATCTTATTCAGATAGTGAATGGTTCAAATCATTGTTATGCTTATATTTTGTTGATAGCTTACCATTCATCTAATTATTTAGTTCTTTATCAGTCATGTACGAAGGTTGCCCTCGACTTTGTTTCACCAGAGAAAAAAAATGACATTTAGATTATATAAAAAAAGCACAAACCATAACTTTCATGTAATTTATTCACTGACCTGTTCAACTGGAGAATAATATATATGTCTAAATTCTTTTGAATGCCTTCGAATGTAAGCTTGTAGTGTCGGGACATCCTCTCTCCGGAAAATATCCCACAAAGCATCTCATTTTCTATTGAATCTGTCAGTTCATCACTTTGTTTACCAGAGGTTTACAGTTACAATTGAAAGTGATGAACTGACAGATTTAATAGAAAATGGAGGTGCTTTGTGGGATATCTTCCGGAGAGAGGATGTCCCGGCACTACAAGCTTACCTTCGAAGGCATTCAAAAGAATTTAGACATATATATTATTCTCCAGTTGAACAGGTCAGTGAATATTACATGAAAGTTATGGTTTATGCATTTTTTTATATAATCATAAATGCCATTTTTTTCGTGAATATCTCATGTCTTTAATCCTCTACATGATGAAACATTTTATTTGACTATTGAACATAAGAGGAAGCTCAAGGAGGAATTTGGTCAGCCAATTTGTTTCTAGCATTATGAGTTTTCTTTTGGGTAGCCTTCACATGTATATAAAACAATTGATATGCTTGCAAGAATTGAACCATGGACTTTTGTACAAAAACTTGGAGAAGCAGTCTTCATACCAGCTAGGTGTCCGCATCAAGTGAGAAATCTTAAGGTACGTGGCCTTTCAATCATCATGGACTTGTAAAATCTTATTCAGATAGTGAATGGTTCAAATCATTATTATGCTTATATTTTGTTGATAGTTTACCATTCATCTAATTATTTAGTTCTTTATCAGTCATGTACGAAGGTTGCCCTCGACTTTATTTCACCAGAGAAAAAAATGACATTTAGGATTATATAAAATGCACGAACCATAACTTTCATGTAATATATTCACTGATCTGTTCAACTGGAGAACAATATATATCTAAATTTTTTTGAATGCCTTCGAAGGCAAGCTTGTAGTATCGGGACATCCTCTCTCCGAAAAATATCCCACAAAGCATCTCTAATTTCTATTGAATCTGTCAGTTCATCACTTTGTTTACCAGAGGTTGCAGTTGAAAGTGATGAACTAACAGATTTAATAGAAAATGGAGATGCTTTGCGGATATCTTAGGAGAGAAGATATCCCGGCACTACAAGCTTACCTTCAAAGGCATTCAAAAGAATTTAGACATATATATTATTCTCCAGTTGAACAGGTCAGTGAATATATTATATGAAAGTTATGGTTTGTGCATTTTTTTATATAATCCTAAATGCCATTTTTTTTCGTGAATATCTCAGGTCTTTAATCCTCTACATGATGAAACATTTTATTTGACTATTGAACATAAGAGGAAGCTCAAGGAGGAATTTGGTCAGCCAATTTGTTTCTAGCATTAGTTTTCTTTTGGGTAGCCTTCGCATGCATATAAAACAATTGATATGCTTGCAGGAATTGAACCATGGACATTTGTAAAAAAACTTTAGAAGCAGTCTTTATACCAGCTAGGTGTCCGCATCAAGTGAAAAATCTTAAGGTATGTAGCCTTTGAATCATTATGGACTTGTAAAATCTTATTCAGATAGTGAATGGTTAAAATCATTATTATGCTTATATTTTGTTGATAGTTTACCATTCATCTAATTATTTAGTTCTTTATCAGTCATGTACGAAGATTGCCATCGACTTTGTTTCTCCAGAGAAAAAAATGACATTTAGGATTATATAAAAAAATGCATAAACCATAACTTTCATGTAATATATTCACTGACCTGTTCAACTGGAGAACAATATATATGTCTAAATTCTTTTGAATGCCTTCGAAGGTAAGCTTGTAGTGTCGGGACATCCTCTCTCCGAAAAATATCCCACAAAGCATCTCTATTTTCTATTGAATCTGTCAGTTCATCACTTTGTTTACCAAGAGGTTGCAATTGAAAGTGATTATCTAACAGATTTAATAGAAAATGGAGATGCTTTGCGGGATATCTTTAGGAGAGAAGATGTCCTGACACTACAAGCTTACCTTCAAGGCATTCAAAAGAATTTAGACATATATATTATTCTCCAGTTGAACAGGTCAGTGAATATATTATATGAATTTATGGTTTGTGCATTTTTTAATATAATCCTAAATGCCATTTTTTTCATGAATATCTCATGTCTTTAATCCTTTACATGATGAAACATTTTATTTGACTATTGAACATAAGAGGAAGCTCAAGGAGGAATTTGGTCAGCCAATTTGTTTCTAGCGTTATGAGTTTTCTTTTGGGTAGACTTCACATGCATATAAAACAATTGATATGCTTGCAGGAATTGAACCATGGACATTTGTACAAAAACTTGGAGAAGCAGTCTTCATACCAGCTGGGTGTCCGCATCAAGTAAGAAATCTTAAGGTACGTGGCCTTTGAATCATCATGGACTTGTAAAATCTTATTCAGATAGTGAATGATTCAAATCATTATTATGCTTATATTTTGTTTATAGTTTACCATTCATCTAATTATTTAGTTCTTTATCAGTCATGTACGAAGGTTGCCCTCGACTTTATTTCACCAGAGAAAAAAATGACATTTAGGATTATATAAAAAATGCACAAACCATAACTTTCATATAATATATTCACTAACCTGTTCAACTGGAGAACAATATATATGTCTAAATTCTTTTGAATGCTTTCGAAGGTAAGCTTGTAGTGTCGGGATATCCTTTCTCCAGAAAATATCCAACAAAGCATCTCCATTTTCTATTGAATCTATCATTTCATCACTTTGTTTACCAACGGCTGCAGTTGAAAGTGATGAACTGACAGATTTAATAGAAAATGGAGGTGCTTTGTGGGATATCTTCCGGAGAGAGAATGTCCCGGCACTACAAGCTTACCTTCGAAGGCATTCAAAAAATTTAGATATATATATTATTCTCTAGTTGAACATGTTAGTGAATATATTAGATGAAAGTTATGGTTTGTGCATTTTTTTATATAATCTTAAATGCCATTTTTTTCGTGAATATCTCAGGTCTTTAATCCTCTACATGATGAAACATTTTATTTGACTATTGAACATAAGAGGAAGCTCAAGGAGGAATTTGGTCAGCCAATTTGTTTCTAGCATTATGAGTTTTCTTTTGGGTAGCCTTCACATGCATATAAAATAATTGATATGCTTGCAGGAATTTAGTCAGCAAGAACTGGTTGGCTAAGAGTGTTGATTTTCACCATTAAATTGTCAGGCGTGCCTTGAACTAAAAGATTTTTGAAGAGGGATCCAAACACCAGGTGGAAAAACAAGCGGTGATTTGACGTAATCTAATTGTGAGGCTGTAGGGGGCAATAAGGTATGACATCACTGCTGTGGGAGGTTTTGTTATTGTAACATCAAATACCTTGGGGTTTCATAGGTTTCATAGGGAGATATTTTAACATTGGAGAGTCTGCTTCAAAATGTCTCTTTTATCTGCAACCGAACTGAAGAGCCTGGGGCTGCAGAAGTAGATTGATGAACCGAAGCCATTCCTTATACTAGCTCTTTTTTGAAAGCTATATTACTTTGCTGCTAGAAGCCCATAGATAACAAGTTGAGAAAAAAAAAAGGTTTCATCATATTTGTTCAGTCTCATTTACATTTTTAATAATTTTATACTTAATAATTAAGATTAAATAAATAAAAATCTTTTTTTATCTTTAAATGATCCCCTCTTTTGATAAAAATAAAATTCTTTTTAAACTGGATTTAAAATATTATATACATACATACTATAAATACTTAATATATATTATATAAATAATTTAAAATAAAAAATCATAAATATTAATAATTTAATATTATTTATAGTATTATATGAATATATAATAATATTTTAAAAAATAAATATTTAAATATTATTTAGTATAAATTAAATTAAGTATTATTAAATGTTTATACCATAGTTAAGAGTGTAACTCATAAGAGACTTATCTTTCAAATTATCTTAATCAAATATTATCATTCATACCTTAAATTACAAAATGGTTTATAAAGCATAGCTAATAAGGTATAGCTAAAATACCAGGTAGAATTAATATTCTTACGAGTAGCATGATAAACAAATATCATTAGGGTTGGGTTTGGTGCATTGACAGGCAATTTTGAATGGTAATATGGATTGATAAATTACTATCGAATAGATTACGATTATAGCAAACATATTACTAGTCATATAACATCAAAATTTTAAAATATTTTTAAATTAAATTTATTAAAAAATTATATATTATTATATATTTGATTTAAAAAATTATATTTATAATGATAATGTTTAAATTTATAGGTAACTCTTGTGGCTCATCAGGTATCGTCGTCGAAGCAGTCCGTGAGGTTGATCGGAAGAAGTTTCACGGCGTCTGAAAATGGGTCATGGGGCCGATTGGCGGTGGAGATCCGCAATTCGACTCGGCGGAAGAGGGTGTAGCTCGAGACCTTCGACACGAAGGTTCCAGCATGAGAACTTTCATGACGAGCTGAGCAACAGGAAGCCAGCCTCTCTACTCCATCATCACCACTACTTTAGGCCATTTAACAAAAAGAGCTTGCCACCCTCACCCAGCAAATCCAAGCATTAATGGCAGTTGTCCAAAAGCTGTAGGAGCAATGTTCCATGGCTGTACAACAGCACCCATGAGTCGTTGTTCCCATGGTTGTTGTTCAAGCCAACCATCATTCTATTAGCGGGAGATCTTCCCATTGGGAGACTCATCGCTGTCATACGTCACAAGAGCGCAATCAAGCTCACCAGCAAAAGCATCATCAAGCTCACCAGCAAAAGCACCATCAAGCTTGTCAGCAAGACTGCCATCAAGATCACCAACAAGAGAACCACTACCATGAAGCTCCCAAGCGGCCTCGATCTCTCACTTGTCGTCCAAACGATCCCCCCTCTCCTATGGACGGTGACATGAAAAGGAGCCCAAGTGAGGGCACCGGCACTTCATCTTCAGTCGACATAATTTCTTGGGGGGAAGGTCGCCAACATGCTAAAATATTCAAATCAGCAGAAGGAGACACTCTCCTAAAGGCATTTCACCAAGGAGCTCCAGGCATGTTGCTTCATCGTCCACTCTCCATGAATTGAAGATGGACCTTCCGACTCCATAATGGACGCCTCCAACAGGCCACCTAGGTAGGACCTCCAGCAAGCCACCTAGATAGGACCTCCAGTCTTCTTACAGAATGAAGACCAACTTCTCAACAACCCTCAGGCTAGCATAATAAACCCTCGAGGCAGTTCCAAAAGGCTTTCGAGCATGGTCTCAGCGACCCTCGAGTCACCCCTGGGCCAGTGCGAGAAACCCTCGAAGCAGTTCAAAAAGGCTCTTGTCGGTCTCAGCCCTCAAGTCAACCCTCGAGCCAGCGCAAGAAACCCCCAAGGCGGTTCAAAAAGGCTCTCATCGATCTCAGCGATCTTTGAGTCACTCTCGGGCCGATGCGAGAAACCGCCGAGGTGGTTCAAAAAGACTCTCGTCGGTCTCAGCAACCTTCGAGTCATCCCTAGGCTAGCGCGAGAAAAAGCCCTAAGGTGGTTTAAAAAGGCTCTCGTTGGTCTCAATGACCTTCGAGTCACCCCTGGGCCAGCGCGAGAAACTCTCAAGGTGGTTTAAAAAAGCTATCATCACTCTCGACCTTCGAGTCACCCTTAGGCCGGCATAAGAATCCTCGAGGCGGTTCAAAATGGCTCTTGTCGGTCTCATTGACCTTCGAGTCACCCTCGGTTCGGCACGAGAAACCTCCGAGATGGTTCAAAAAGGCTCTCGTTGATCTCAGCAACCTTCGAGTCACCCCTGGGCTAGCAAGAGAAATTCCCGAGGTGGTTCAAAAAGACCCTTGGATCGGTCTCAATAGCCCTCGGATTGGTTTCAGAAGCCTTCGGATCAGTCTTAATAGCCCCCAAATTGGTTGAAGTTGACCCCGAGCCAGTCTTAACAACCTTATCTCAGCTTCAACGGCTTTATCTCTGCCTCAAGGGCTTTATCTTAGCCTCAGCGACTTCATTTCAGCCTCAGCGGCCTTATTTTAGCTTCAGTGGCTTTATCTCTGTCTCAGCGACTTTATCTCAACCTCAACGACTTTACCTCTGCCTCAGCGGCTTTATCGCTGCCTTAGCGGCTTTACCTCTGCCTCAGCGGCCTCATTTCAGCCTTAGCGGCTTTATCTCTGCCTTAACAGCTTTATCTCTACCTCAGCGGCTTCATTGCAGCCTCAGCGGTTTTATTTCTGCCTTAGCAGCCTCATTGCAGCCTCACGGCTTTATCTCTGCCTTAGCGGCTTTATTTCATTCTCAACAAATTTATCTCTATCTCACCGGTCTCATTTCAGCCTCACCGGCTTTATCTCTACCTCAGCAGCCTCAATTGCTTTATCTCTGCCTCAGCATTCTCATTTCAGTCTTAGCGGCTTTATCACTGTCTCAACGACCTTATTGCAGCCTCAGCAGCCTCATTACAGCCTAAGCGGCTTTATCTCTACTTCAACAACCTCATTTCAGCCTCCATGGCTTTATCTCTGCCTCCGCGGCTTCATTTCAGTCTCGACAGCTTTACCTATGTCTCAACGGTCTCATTTCATCCTTAACAGCTTTATTTCAATCTTAGCAACTTTATCTCTGAATTAGCGGCCTTATTTCAGCTTCAACGACTTTATCTCTACCTCAGCGGCCTTATTTTAGCCTCAGCGGCTTTATCTCATCCTCAACGGCTTTAACTCTGCCTCAGCGGCCAATGACCAACTCGGTAAGGCCTTAACTCAAATTATACACCTGCAATAGATTGTTGGCTACCCTCAACCATCCAAAAAGAAGCCCCAAGTCAACTCACAATTGGAAAAAACTAACTCCCCAACGTACAGTTGATGGGCATCCACTTCCAGATTTCATGTCAAAAGAAGAATCCCAAAATCAGCTCACAGTTGGGAGAAATCCATTCTCTAGCTCACAGCTAATGGTACTGGCCACTTTTAGCCAACCAAGAAGACAAAATCAGCTCATAGTTGGAAGAAACCAATTCCCCAGCTCATAGCTTACCGTGCTGGTCACTCTCAGCCAGCCAAGAAGACAAAATCAAAGGTAATAAAAAGTATCTAAACAGATATAGTATTTCATTTAAAAATAATATTTTTAAATAATTTATTGAATTCATTAATGATAAATGGCTTACTTTATCCGTTATTGCTAATTCAATGTTAAATCATTTATTTAGGCTTCAAACACCTACAACATAATATTTATATTTTAATTTTCAAAAATTATGGTGTTAAAATAAATTTTATTATTCTATTCAGTCTAGTCCGACTTGGGGCTTCTTTATCTAAACATGTATTAGTCCAAACAATAAAACAAAAATATTTTCGCAAACTAAAATCATCTCAATCCAAATTCCAATCCTATATCCCGGCACGTTGGGTCATGACTAATTTATGTTGGATTTTTAATTCAACATTGGGTTACATGTGAAATAATTATGTGTTACGGACTGTCAAATAAGGTTAAGCCCAATTAAAAGTGATCAGCTGAGGTTTCAGTGATTTAAGCTTTAATGTATCTAATTATATGTGGCCCTTTAATGTGTAGAGACTTAAGGGGTTATTCCTATTTTTTATGATGGGCTAAAATAGAAATACCAAAAGATAATGATGAAATTATCTATATATAGCAGTTATGGTCTTTGGATCGTACGTACGACCTTCTTTTCTAATTCCATCATCAAAAAGAATAGCCTAAAGAAAATTCTAAAGGGCTCTCTAGGAGTACGTGTTGATCTAGAAGACCAACCGCAGGGTTCTGGAGAGCAATCAAGTAATATGGATTCAGGTATGCTTTTGTTTATCGATTATGGATTATTGATGATTAAACATGAATAATTCTTGAACTTCATGGTGATGATCTTCATCAAAAGATTCAAATCTTATTTCTAACAATTTAAGCTTCAAAATTACGCCAAATAGGCTCAATGAGCTAACCAAGCCCACTTCATTTCTTCCTTCTCCTCTCGTGATTTCTGCAACCCGACCGAGCCTATACTCGCCGGCGGCCTAGGGCTGCCGCCGGCCCTTCCCCGGCCGACCGGTCTACCGCCGCCGGCGGTCACGCCTGCTCACGCCTGCTCCCCCCACCCGTGTCCGGCGGCTTGGCGGCATGACCGGCCCACCCCGGCCGGCCTGCCACCGCCGGATGACGACCATCGCCATCCGCAACCGGACCCGACAGTCCGGCGAGCCGACGCGGCCGGCTTGGTCCCGAAACAGGCCGTGACCTCCCTGTTTCTTCTCAAGACACGGCTGATGCCTGTTCCCCCCTTGCCAGCCCTTCGGTCAGCCAAGCCACAACCACACTCCGCCTCCCGCCGGCCACGACCGGCTCCAAGCTCCGGCAAGGTCTGCCGGAGCCTGGCTTGGTCGACCGGCGGCGAGTGCAGCCGGCTGGCTGCTGCCAGGGCCACCTCCTCACAGGAAATCAAGGTCTAAATCCCTGAATCCCAACCTTAATCGCATGCCATGCCATTCATAATCAAGAAAAGGATGAAAATAGCTTCAAATCTTGGGATTTACCTGGAGATTTAGGCTTGAATCAAAGCTAGGGACGCACGGTTTGAACGAGGAAGGCTTCCTTTCACCTGAGAACCCCGGCCATATATAAGTGGAGGGTGAGGGTCGCCGACACCGTCGCCGGCCTGGCAAAGGCAGGCCGGGGGAGGCACCCCGGCCTGGCCGCTGCCAGGCAGCGCGCAGGTGGCTGAGCTGGTTGTGACAGTTCATTTTTTGGGCTCAGCCCGAGTTGGTCTGTGCCCAGCTCGGGACAGGCCTCACACCCCACCTCTACCCCTCGCCAGCGATCCCTCTTTCCCCTCCTCCCTTATCTCCTCCCCTCCTCCTCCTCCTCCTCCCCCTCCTCCTTTTTCAACTTCTCCAATCCGTCCATGCCTTCGACGCCACTCTTCAAGAGTGATGCTTGAGCCCGGGGACGTCGCCGCCAACGCTATCTCGCAAAGTGGGGAAGACCCTCGGATAGGAATAAGGATATTTTAATCTTTGAATTAGTCGATTAATGACGTTAGCTGCCAGATGGGCGGCTGGACCATTGACTTGACACAGGAGAATAATTTTGGAAATATTATTTTAAAAAAATATTTTTTGGGGGCCTTTCTTGCCAAATTGCACGTTGCCGTAATTTTCTCTTCATTTTATTGAGCATCCGATCTTCTTGACCCACATGATAAGAGAGGATCTGCTGCGATTTAGTTTTCCTTCTAAAGAAAGGAAGAGTGAAAGAATAAAAGAAAGAGGGAGAGAGAGAGAGAGTAGGACAGAAAACAGAGAGAAGAAATCCATGTCTTTTGTCTCCAATCCTTTGATCTTTCCTTAACAAATAATATTTTGGTATTTTTATCCGCATACCTTGATGGCTTCAGGATTCCACTCACATCTTTAAGTATCTTCATTGTCCTCTTTTTGGATGGAGAAAGCCGCATGAAAACAATAATATCCTGCGTTATACCATCAGCAGGTGAGTTTCAAAGTTAAATCAAGGACACATCATCAAGAAAACGAAGATCTTCTTTTATACTTGGATTAATTCCAATAAAAATCTTGTTTTACAAACTCTGCGCATAGAGTTAACTGTTTGGAACGTTAACCAGTCCAACTAGTTTGAGTCAAGACTTTGCTGTTGCAATTATGCCAATATATCCAATATTACTAAAAGGTAAAACAAGATTAATTTTACACCTCTTTGGAACATTATTAACATGCAGAGCAGAGCCATTCAATTTTTTTGTGTGACCTGAACAACTGAAAACAGATGTCGAAATTTCTTCCAGTCAAAGAGTGAGAAATGGCAGATACATTAATAGATAGCTGTGAAGTGGCACGATGGCAGCCTTGGAACGAACAAGAACGTTTACGAGAACCTACGTACCTCAATGGCATTCATGGTGGCATTAAGTCTGAGCGCCCTGCTACCCACGTAAACATCTGCTTCCACTGACAAATTCTCATATTTGACTTTGATGTGGTAGATCCAGTGCCATTAGAATAAAAGGTAACACAGCTAACGAAGGTCACCGCATCTCAACCCCGAGACCCCCCCGATCTCGGGGTGCACAAGCATCATCTCACCCTCGAGACGCCCTTCGGTCTCGGGGTGAGATCACCATATCACGACCCCAAGACCCCCCTCCGGTCTCGGGGTACACTAGCACCATCTCACCCCCAAGACCTCCTCCGGTCTCGGGGTGAGGTTACCATATCTCGACCTCGAGACCCCCCTCCGGTCTTGGGGTGCACCAGCACCATCTCACCCCCGAGACCTCCTCCGGTCTCGGGGTGAGGTCACCATATCTCGACCCGAGACCTCCCCTCCGGTCTCGGGTGCACCAGCACCATCTCACCCCCGAGACCTCCTCCGGTCTCAGGGTGAGGTCACCATGTCTCGACCCCGAGACCCCCCTCCGGTCTCGGGGTGCACAAGCATCATCTCACCCCCGAGACCTCCTTCGGTCTCGGGGTGAGGTCACCATTTCTGGACCCCGAGACCCCCCTCCGGTCTCGGGGTGAGGTCACCATGTCTGGACCCCGAGACCCCCCTTCGGTTTCGGGGTGCACCAACGTCATCTCACCCCCGATACCTCCTCCGATCTCGAGGTGAGGTCACCATAACTCGACCCCGAGATCCCCCTCCGGTCTCGGGGTGCACCAGCATCATCTCACCCCTGAGACCTCCTCCTGTCTCGGGGTGAGGTCACCATATCTCGACCCCGAGACCCCCCTTCGGTCTCGGGGTGCACAAGCATCATCTCACCCTCGAGACCTCCTCTAGTCTCGGGGTGAGGTCACCATGTCTTGACCCCAAGACCCTCCTCCGGTCTCGGGGTGCACCAGCATCATCTCACCCCCGAAACCTTCTCCGGTCTCGGGGTGAGGTCACCATGTCTCGACCCCGAAACCCCCCTCCGGTCTCGGGGTGCACCAGCATCATCTCACCCCGAGACCTTCTCCGGTCTCGGGGTGAGGTCACCATGTCTTGACCCCGAGACCCCCCTCCGGTCTCGGGGTGCACAAGCATCATCTCACCCCCGAGACCTCCTTCGATCTCGGGGTGAGGTCACCATGTCTGACCCCGAGACCCCCCTCCGGTCTCGGGGTGCACCAGCATCATCTCACCCCCGAGACCTCCTCCGGTCTTGAGGTGAGGTCACCATAACTCGACCCCGAGACCCCCCTCCGGTCTCGGGTGCGCCAGCATCATCTCACCCCCGAGACCTCCTCCAGTCTCGGGGTGAGGTCACCATATCTCGACCCCGAGACCCCCCTTCGGTCTCGGGGTGCACAAGCATCATCTCACCCCCGAGACCTCCTCCGGTCTTGGGGTGAGGTCACCATGTCTTAACCCCAAGACCCCCCTCCGGTCTCGGGGTGCACTAGCATCATCTCAGCCCCGAGACCTCCTCTGGTCTCGGGGTGAGGTCACCATGTCTCGACCCCGAAACCCCCCTCCGGTCTCGGGGTGCACCAGCATCATCTCACCCCCAAGACCTCCTCCGGTCTCGAGGTGAGGTCACCATATCTCGACCTCGAGACCCCCCTCCGGTCTCGGGGTGCACCAGCATCATCTCACCCCCGAGACCGAAGGCGGTCTCGGGGTGAGGTCATCATATCTAGACCCCGAGACGCCCCTCCGGTCTCGGGGTGCACCAGCACCATCTCACCCCCGAGACCTCCTTCGGTCTCGGGGTGAGGTCACCATATCTCGACCCCGATACCCTCCTCCGGTCTCGGGGTGCACCAGCACCATCTCACCCCCGAGACCTCCTCCGGTCTCGGGGTGAGGTCACTATATCTCCACCTCGAGACCCCCTCCGGTCTCGGGGTGCGCAGGCATCATCAACGTTCAGCACGTGAACCAGCCTTCGAACCAAACGACAACTTCGGGCCACCTGGCGCACCCACATGACTCTCCGTGCGCCCGTGGCTCCTTGCAGCCATGCCTCATAACGGCGTATGGTGCATTGCTTGTGTCCCTGTGCATGACTGTGCCCCATTACGGAGTATGATTCACTACCACTTGCAACTGTGTGCGGTCATGTCAAGCAACGGCGCACCAAATGCAACCGCGGCTGCTAGACACCTGTAAAGCCATATTGATAGGTAACGCGGGACGCCTCCGGCGCGCATAGTGATGGTACACAGCAATCTTCTAGAACAGAAAGATGGGACATTCGGATAGGTATAAAAACATGCGCCCACGCTGTAAAGAGATTCGAACTCTGGTTTTTTAGCTTTCTTCCTACTAGCAAAAACCCTAACTGTCTCAGCTCCCTTCTGCTAAGCAGTTCTTATCTGATCCCAAGTAACTAACTTGAGCGTCGGAGGGTCCCCACCGGAGCATTCGGTCTCCGGGGACTTTTTTTGCAAGGGTCCAGAGAGAAGCACGTCCGTTTTCCCCGACGCTTGAAGAAGGTGACTTGGCGTCATCAGATTGGCGCGCCAGGAAGGGGGAGAAAGAGAAAGACATCAAACCAGCAATATGCGATTTCTCTTCTCGAGTTCCTGAAGCCATGGTGATGACCCGTACGAAGGGAGTCTCTGCCACTTGCGCTGGGGGGCAGCGCCAAGGAGCTGGTCCACCTGTGGAGGTCCCCCCGGCTCTCGCAGCCAGCATTCCGGCGCCGCTGCATCCCCAGGAGGCTGGACCTTCCGCTCCTCCGGCTGATGTCCCAGCGCCTCCTCCACAGCAGCTCCAAGAAGATCGATTTACTGTCCTAGCCATGCAAGTCCAATCTCTGGCGGCGGCGATTCAAGGCCTGCAGCACCAACAGGCGACCGCGTGGCAGCCGGAGCCAAACCCATCAGTCCCAGGGGTGGTGCAACCCAGCCAGCATTCCTCTCAGAGGAGATCACCAGTGCCGAGGGATCGCCACCTCAAGCTCCGCCCAAGCCTCATCACCAGAAAGCTTTTAAGAGACACAGGTCGCCTTCCCGCCAAGCCAGTGTCTCTCCTAAGCGGTGGCACGGGAAGGAGGCGGAGTGCCCCCGTCGACATCGCCGTCCCCATTCTCTATCTTTTGAATCTTCGGGGGAGGGCTCTTTTGATGGCTGGATGGCTCATCGAGCCGAGCGTCGACTCGACGAGTATAATCAGATGTTGGAGGAACTTAGCCGTCGGATCACCCACCTGCCAGAGATGGACTACGACAGCCGGCCTCCATTGTCTCGCCGCATCATGGAAGAACCCATCTCCATCCAGTTTTGCCTTCCCCAGCTAGATCCTTATGACGGGACCACCGACCCTTGGACCACTTGGAAAGTTATAAGTTCTCATGCAAGTCCAGGGGGCCACTGACTCACTCATGTGCATCGCCTTCCCGGCAACCCTAAAGAAGGCCGCCCAAGCTTGGTACTCCCGTCTACCACCACTGAGCATTGATTCCTTCCGCCAGTTGGAGAGGGCTTTCTTGGCCCATTTTGATGCATGTCGAAAGATCCCCAGGGTAGCAGATAGCCTCTTCGCCGTCTAGCAGAAGAGCGGTGAGTCCCTACAGGATTATGTCGCTTGGTTCAAGGAGGCGGCTCTGGAGGTCTACAATCTTGAAGACTCGATGGCCACTTTGGCCTTGAAGCGAGGGCTCCGCCCGTCTCGCTTCACGTACTCTCTCGACAAGAAGCCACCCGGCTCTTACGCCGAGCTCTTGACCTGGGCCTAGAAGTACATTCGAGCTAACGAGGCCGACTTCTCCCGATGCGAGGCTGGCGGGAACGTCCCCAAGAAACCGGCCTGACCGGAACCTGCCGAAGCTCACCCCAAAGACCTGAGCCTCCTCGCCGGCCAGACAACCGTCCCTGAGCCCTTGCACCAAGAGATGGACCCTACACCCCACTGCTTGCACCGATATCTCAGATCTTGCTCGAGATTGAAGGGGAGTCTTATCTTCAACGCCCTCCTCCAATGAACCAGAAGATCCCTCGCAACAAGAACCTCTATTATCGCTACCACCGGGATCACAGTCATGATACTGACGAGTGTCGCAAGCTGAAGAAGGCTATCGAAGACCTTATCCAGCGGGGCCACCTGGAAAAGTTCGTTCAGAGGAACAACCGGGAGCTCCTGGCCCGTCAGCACCCCTACCGCCGATGATCGACAATGCCCCAACGGAGAAGACGGTGCAATGATTTCCTAGGGGACAGGAGGCCCGCCGAATAGGTCGAGAGGGGAGGGGGAGTCGGATTCTGTAATTCCTTTCTTTAAAAAGGACTTAGAGGAGGTAGTAAACAAAAATGATGACAACATCATCGTATCCATAACAATTGCTAAACATCCTGTAAAGAGAATTCTAGTTGATAGTGGAGCTCTGTGGATGTTTTGAACTATGACACTTTTGTTCACATGAACCTGTCGCCCGATCTACTCCGGCCCGTCGCCACGCCCCTAATGGGGTTTACTGGAGATTCTGTGAAAGTCGAGGGGGAGGTCACTCTCCCTGTGACGGCTGGCACAGCCCCGTGTCAAAGTATGGTTTTCATGAAGTTCTTGGTGGTTCGTGTGCCCCTTGCTTACAACGCGATCCTCGGGAGGCCCAGGCTCAATCTTTTGGATGCTGTTATATCCACTAAGAGGCTCCTCGTGAGGTTTCCTACCAGCGAAGGAGTCGGGGAGATACGGAGAGAGCAGAATCCATCTTCACTTTCCTACCACATGGCCCCTAGTCCGCAGGGGGCGGCACCCGCACCGGTACCTGAGACGCTGGATCCTCGAGACCTGGAGAGAAGAGGAGAGCTGGCCGAGTGACTGCTTGCTTTCCCCATCGGGGAGGACCCAACGAGAACAGTCCGGATCGAAGCCCTACTCCTGGAGGAGGCTCGTGACCGACTCCTCACCTTTCTGTGAGCTAATGCGGATGTCTTCGCCTGGTCGTGTCCGATATGCCAGGAATTCCATAAGAGGTAATTACCCACCAACTTAACATTCGAGCGGAGTGCCGACCTATCCGCAGAAGAAAAGGAGTTTCGCCCCCGATCGACAGAAGGCCATGGATGAGGAGGTGCGGAAGCTATTGGCGGCCAGTCACATCCACGAGGTGCACTACCTGGACTGGTTGGCGAATATCGTGATGGTTCACAAGGCCAGTGGGAGCTGGAGGATGTGCGTGGACTTCACCGACCTCAACAAGGCATGCCCCAAAGACAGCTTCCCGTTACCCTGGATCGACCAGCTAGTGGACGCCACGTCCAGGCATGAAACCCTTAGTTTCATGGATACATTCTCGAGGTACAATCAGATCAGGATGAACCCGGCAGATAAAGAAGCCACCTCTTTTATTACCGAAAAGGGGATTTATTGCTACAAGGTGATGCCGTTTGGGCTAAAGAATGCCGGGGCCACATATCAAAGGTTGATGAATAAATCTTTGAGGACCAGATAGGGCATAACATGGAGGTGTACGTGGATGATATGCTGACCAAGAGCACCAGTGCTGCTGACCATGTCGCCGACCTTGAGGAGACCTTCAACAACCTGTGCCGGTATCGGATGAGGCTTAATCCCCACAAGTGCGCCTTCGGAGTGGCGGCAGGCAAGTTTCTGGGCTTTATGGTAACCCAGCGAGGGATTGAAGCCAACCCTGACAAGATCAGGGCTATCTTGGATATGAGGCCCTCAGCTAACAAAAGGAGGTACAACGCCTAACTGGGAGGGTGGCGGCTTTGAGTCGCTTCATGTCAAGATCGGCAGAAAGGTGACTGCCCTTCTTTAAGGCGCTACGCAAGGTCAATGGCTTCGAGTGGACAAAGGAGTGTCAGGATGCCTTTGAGGAGTTGAAGCAATTTTTTTCGACTCCCCTGCTGTTGTCCAAGCCAAAGAGTGGAGAGGAGCTCTTCCTATATCTTGCAGCCTCCCCCGAAGCTGTCAGCTCTGTGCTCATGCACATGGATGTTGATGGAGTCCAGAGGCCGATCTATTACACCAGCAAGGTACTTCATGATGCCGAGACTAGATACTCTAGAACCAAGAAGATCATTTTTGCCCTGGTGGTCTCTGCCCAACGCTTCCGACCCTACTTTCAAGCTCATCCCATCGTGGTGCTCACGGACCAACCTCTTCGGACCATCTTGTCTCGCCCTGACACCTCCGGTCGGCTAGCCAAATGGGTCATTAAACTAAGTGAATTTGACATATCCATCTGACCAAGGTTGGCCGTGAAGTCTCAGGTGATAGCTGATTTCTTGGTTGAGTGTTCCTGGACCGAGAAGGGTGTGGAGGAGGTACGCCTGGAGGAGTGTGTGGACCCTCCCTCGACCGAGGAGGCAGAAAAAGAGGACTAGATTTTGCATGTGGATGGAGCAGCAAATTCTCAAGGAAGCGGAGCCGGACTCATTCTTGCGAGCCCTGAGGGGGATGCGGTGGAGTATGCTCTCAGATTCCAGTTCCCGACAACTAACAACCAGGCGGAGTATGAAGTCCTGTTAGTGGGAATGAGGTTGGCTGAGGAGTTAGGTGCAGGGCGTTTGAGGGCCTTCACGGACTCTCAGCTTGTTTCTGGGCAGATCACTGGGGAGTACGAAGCTAGGGACCCAACCATGTCCCATTATCTGAGCAAGGTGCAATCCCAAGCCTCTCGGTTCTCTTACTTCCATGTTAGCTACATTCCCCGAGCGAAAAATGCCAGGGCCGACGCATTATCCCGTTTAGCCACTTCGGCCGACGGGACGCTGGGAAGAACATATGTGGAGCACCTCCAGGCCCCAAGCATTGAAGTTGTGGATGAAGCGTTACTGGTGGAGCAAGAGCCCTCCTGGATGGATGCCTACGTCTGATATTTGACCGACGGTACTCTCCTAGAGAACCCCGCTGAGGCCAAGCTACTCAGGCAGAGGGCCCCAAGGTTCTTGATGATGGATGGAAAACTTTATCGAAGATCATTCTCATACCCGGTCCTCAGGTGCATGGGACCAGCAGAATCAGACTACATCCTGCGGGAGATTCATGAAGGCATCTGTGGAAGTCACCTGGGGGGCCGAGCCCTAGCTTATAAGGTCCTACGACAGAGGTACTTTTGGCTGACCATGAAGGAGGACGCAGCCGAGCTCGTTAAGAGATGTGATAGCTGTCAGCGCCATGCTAATATCCAGCGACAGCCGACGTCTCAGTTAACCCCCTTGGTGGCACCCTGGCCCTTTGCCCAGTGGGGTATGGATATCTTGGGACCAATTACCCCGGTCTCCGGACAATGAAAGTTCCTCTTGGTGGTTGTTGATCACTTCACCAAGTGGGTTGAAGCCGAGGCCCTTGCTAAGATCACAGAAAGCAAAGTGAGATTCTTCTTTTGGAAGTCCATTATATGTCGATTCGGACTGCCGCACACCCTGGTCACCGACAATGGCCTGCAGTTTGACAACGCGCCCTTCCGGGAATTCTGCTCCGAACTAAGCATTCATCAGAAATTCACTTCCGTCGGACACCCTCAGACCAACGGGGCGGTCAAGGTAACTAATCAAATCATTCTCCAAGGGCTGAGAACTCGACTGATGACTGTAAGGGATGATGGGTGGAGGAGCTCCCAAACGTGCTGTAGGCCTACCACACAACGCCATGAGCCCCCACCGGCGAGACCCCATTCAGCTTAGTCTTTGGATCCGAAGCCGTCATCCTGGTAGAAGTTGGCTCACCGAGCCCTTGGGTAGAGTTGTACAACGAGGAAGGCAACCCAGACCAGCTGCGAGCCAACCTCGACCTGGTGGAGGAAATGAAAGACCGAGCGCGACTTCAGATGGCGGTCTAGCGGCAACGAGCTGCCAAATATTACAACACTCGTGTGCGGCAGGACTTTCCTGCCGGAGGACCTGATCCTTCGACGGGTTGAAGTCTCAAAGCCGGTGGAGGGAGGCAAGCTAGCCCCAAATTGGGAAGGACCCTATCGGATCGCCGAGACACTTCATCACGGAGCTTACAAGATTGAAGAGCTTGATGGGAAGCCGCTTCCTAGGACATGGAATGCAGACAACCTTCGTCGGTATTATCAGTAACGCATTTCTCCTCTCATATTAAATATCATGCCTATATTCTTTTGGGCTTTCGCCCATCATTCTATATTAACAAATTTCAATTTTAGCTCTTGAGTTCTTTTTGCCTAAAGCCCTGCACCAGCCAGGCATAAAGCCCGACACCCGTCGGCACCTAAAGCCCTGGGCCAGCCAGGCATAAAGCCTGACACCTGTCGGCACCAAAGCCCTAGGCCAGCCAGGCATGAAGCCCGACACCCATTGGCATCTAAAGCCCCAGCCAGGCATAAAGCCTGCCACCCGACGACACCTAAAGCCCTGCACCAGTCAGGCATAAAGCTCGACACCCGTCGGCACCCAAAGCCCTGGGCCAGCTAGGCATAAAGCCCAACACCCGTTGGAACCCAAAGCCCTGGGCCAGCCAGGCATGAAGCCCGACACTTGTCGGCACCTAAAGCCCTGGGCCAGCCAGGCATGAAGCCCGACACCCGTCGGCACCTAAAGCCCGGGCCAGCCAGGCATAAAGCCCGACACCCATCGGCATCTAAAGCCCTGGGCCAGCCAGGCATCAAGCCCGACACCCGTCGGCATCGAAAGCCCTGGGCCAGCCAGGCATGAAGCCTGACACCCATCGGCATCCAAAGCCCTGGGCCAGTTAGGCATAAAGCCCGACACCTGTTGGCACCTAAAGCCCTGGGCCAGCCAGGCATAAAGCCCGACACCCGTCGGCATCTAAAGCCCTGGGCCAGCCAGGCATGAAGCTTGACACCCGTCGGCACCTAAAGCCCTGCACCAGCCAGGCATAAAGCCCGACACCCGTCGGCACCCAAAGCCCTGGGCCAGCCAGGCATAAAGCCCGACACCCGTCGGCACCTAAAGCCCTGGGCCAGCCAGGCATGAAGCCCGACACCCGTCGGCACCTAAAGCCTTGCACCAGCCAGGCATAAAGCCCGATACCCATCGGCACCTAAATCCCTGGGCCAGCCAGGCATAAAGCCCGACACCCGTCGGCACCCAAAGCCTGGGCCAGCTAGGCATGAAGCTCGACACCCGTCGGCACCTAAAGCCCTGGGCCAGCCAGGCATAAAGCCCGACACCCGTCGACATCTAAAGCCCTGGGCCAGCCAGGCATAAAGCCCGACACCTATCGGCACCCAAAGCCCTGGGCTAGCCAGGCATGAAGCTCAACACCCGTCGGCATCTAAAGCCCTGGGCCAGCCAGGCATGAAGCCCGACACCCGTTGGCACCTAAAGCCCTGGGCCAGCCAGGCATAAAGCCCGACACCCATCGGCATCTAAAGCCCTAGGCCAGCCAGGCATAAAGCCCGACACCCGTCTGCACCTAAAGCCCTGGGCTAGCCAGGCATGAAGTCCGACACCCATCGGTACCTAAAGCCCTGCACCAGCCAGGCATGAAGCCCGACACCCATCGGCACCTAAAGCCCTGGGCCAGCCAGGCATAAAGCCCGACACCCGTCGGCACCTAAAGCCCTGGGCCAGCCAGCATAAAGCCCGACACCCGTCGGCATCTAAAGCCCTGGGCCAGCTAGGCATAAAGCCCGCCACCCGACAGTACCTAAAGCCCAACACCCGATGGCACATAAAGCCTGACAACCGATGGCACTTAAAGTCCTGGACCAGCCAGGCATAAAGTCCGACCCCCGTCGGCACCTAAAGCCATGTGCCTACCTGGCGCAAGGCCCGACATACCCCTGGCAGAGCGGTGCGCCGTCGGTCCTGAGGAACCCGCCTACCTCAACCTCCAACGATCGGCGCTTCAACCCCAAGAAACCTATCCTTCCTGGCCCTGAGTTTCGGTCCTAGATGGCTAAGATGGAATATCTCGTGTGAGGTGAGAGTTATCCCCTGGCACTAATGGGACCAAGGGGCCGCGCATTGTCAACCAACGAATTTGGGATAAGAGTCGCAAATAGACAATTTATCTTGGAGGAAAAAGGTATTTCATTAATTTGAAGGGATTACAAAATGCCGATGTCGTCGGACTTGCAAAAACAAAAATACAAGGAAGCTCACGGTTCAGCTGGCGCGGGCTCATCGTCGGAGGGGGCCGAATCCGAGAAGTGATCTGGTTCGACTTCCAGGGCTTGGGGAATGTTCAAGTCCCTGGCAATTTTCTCCTTCCCATGCTGGAACCCTTGAAGGAACACCACCGTCGAAGCTTCTGCCAAATCATCTGCAAAGCGCTCGGACGCTTTATACTCTTCTATAATTTCGGCGGTCCTGGCCACGATGGCAGCTTCCACCTCAGCAGCCCGAGCTCTTTCCTCCGCGGCGAGGGCTGCCGCTGCAGCCCTCTCGACCTCTTGGGCATGGGTCACCTCCTCCCCTGCTTGGTTTGCTTTTTCCTTTGCTGCACGTGCCTCCTCTTCCGTGGCCCTTGCTTTTTCCTCCGCTGCTGCTGCCTTTTCCTCTGCAGACCCTACTCTCTCCTCAGCCACGGCCGCCCGACCCTCGATCTCTTGGATGGCCAAGGTCAGCTCAGAGATGTGCAGGTCTCTGGCCATCACGGCATTTTCAGCCTCCGTCATTTGGTAGAGCACCGCCCGCAGACGGTTGGCATCAGCCTCCACTCTGCTCTCGGCGGCCCTTGTTTCACTGGCCCAGGCACTTCTGATCGATTCCAGCGCCTCCTTGGCCACCTCCGCGCGGTGCTGGGCATCTTCGGCCTCCTTTTGTGCCTCGCACAGAAGGGCCTTCCCACCATGGATTACCTCCCTCGCGGCCCTTAGGGAATGCGCAAGCTGCATGAAAGTTCCAGGTTAGCAAAAAAAAAAAAGGAAATATAAAGGCAAAGGGTGGAAAGACTGCTCACCCTGATAAGGGCCGCGTAGGATTCCCGAAAGAATGTACTCGCCTTCAGGTGGCTGAGCTCTTCCAGGACCTCGGGCATGAAAATTGGAGAAAGGACCCGTTTAGCCCAGCGACCGTCATTCAAGATGGAGTCTCGAGGCGGCCCTGGTTTGGCCCTGCTCCGTTCGGCCGCCTCAGCATCCTCCGGCTTGGCGCACGGGCTGCTCCTAGGCGTCCTCTCGGGGGGTGGGCTTGATGTCCCTGATGGCCCATCGTCCCAGTCCCTGACTGCCTCGAGTGGAGTCGGTTCGCCAGGGGCAGGAAGCTCTTTCGCCACTGTAGGCTCCTCCGCCACTGTCGGCTCCTCTGCAGCTGGCTCCTCTGTTGGGACCCCCATGGTCGCCGCCATCTCTGGTGGGGTGTCGGCTGTGAGGTTGATTTCTGGAGCAGCCGGGGGGTCTTGTGGTGCCGGTGGTCGGGGAACCCGAGCTGTCGGGCGTTTTGGGGCTGGAGCTTGCTGGTCTTCACTCGGCTCCTCCCAGGCCCTCTTCTTGGAGATGGCCTTTAGGAGTTTTTGTATCGATATCTTCATGGCTGCATGATATCGGTCAAGGTTAAAAAAAAAGAAGAAAACGAAGAAAAGTTGGCAAAATTTTGGCTAAGTGTGGAAATGGCTTACCCCAGTGGGAGATAAGACCAGCCGACTGGAGGTTATCTTCCGTCAGGAGCAAGGTGTACCGATGGATCTCGGCAGCTAACAATTGACCCAACACTTCCCGATATCCAGGGTGGACAGTGGAGATCGCGTTGCCTCGAAGGTCGGGGTCTCCCCACCGGGGCCTGACTTAGTCTAGGCCAGCAAAAAAGAACCGGGATTTTCATCCCTTGATCGAAGAAGGAAGAAAAAGCTTGAGGACTCGATTGGGTCGGGGCTGGAACAGCCACCAACCCTTCTGGGACCGGAGGATATAAAAAGACCAGAAAAGAGAGATTCGGGGGGTGATGCCAAGACGATGACAGAGAATAACAAAGGCGCTAATGACCCAGTAGGAATTTGGGACCAGTTGGGAAGGAGTCAAGGAGTAGTAGTCAAGAAGGTTGATGAAAAAGGAAGGAAAGGGTGGACGGAGACCCACATTCAGGCAAATCTCATAAAGGGCCACCCGGCCGGGTCGGAAGGAGATGACTCTATCATCGGGAGTCGGCAGGAAAAGCTTAACATCCCGAGAAATCTGGTAATGGGCCCGGATTTTTGCCAAATCCAGACTTGTTACCGTGGAGGCGATCCCCTCCGAGGACCCCTCCACCCTCGAGGAGGTGCCGGCCTCTGACCGGCAGCTCCTCGATGGGGCTCCACCAGTGACCCATCATCGGGCCAGGGAGACGCGGTCCTCTGAATTAGTGGACCACTCAAGTGGAGGAGAGGGGGAAGGTACAGGAGAGGCGCAGTGCCTCTCAGAGGGAGAACGATTCTCCGAATCGTCCTTCGAGGTCCAAGATGGAGAACTCATGGGTAAAAGAAGGGATGAAGGAGTCTAGAAGGGATAAAGAACTGACCTGAGGGAAGGGAAGCTAAGCACAGGTTCTCGGGTTGCAGGGGAGACCAAAATGCAGAGGCTCAGAGGAAGACGACGATGGCAGCAGTGGTGTGGCCATATTCAACCCACCATTCGAGTTTTATTGGGTTTTCAAATTGTCCCATCTCGTCTTGTCAGCCACATGGACCCCCACCATAGGCTGGTTCGCCTCGATGGTTGCCCAGCGCGTAATACGGTACGCCTCCGGCCAATGATGGGACTCCGCTAACATCGCCGCTATGAGAGGTAATGATGATGCAGCTTTCCATGCGAACTTCGAAGAGCTAACCTCGCCTTGAGGTCGATCGTGGCGGGCTCAGTGTACGGAAGCGGCTGCCTTTTCACATTCCCCATATCGTCCGCATAGAGATGTGGATAGGGATCAGCCACGTGGGAGGTAGCACCCCTTTCGCCTTGCCAGTGGGGCCTGCTTCGCCTCAGGGGTGAGGGGGCATCTGATGTGGCAGATCCAGCGCCGTTAGAATAAAAGGTAACATCAGCTAACGAAAGTCATCGCATCTCAACCCCGAGACCCCCCCCCCGGTCTCGGGGTGCACAAGCATCATCTCACCCCCGAGACCCCCTCCGGTCTCGGGATGAGATCACCATATCACGACCCCAAGACCCCCTCCGGTCTCGGGGTACACCGGTACCATCTCACCCTCGAGACCTCCTCCGGTCTCGGAGTGAGGTCACCATATCTAGACCCCGAGACCCCCCTTCGGTCTCGGGGTGCACCAGCACCATCTCACCCCCGAGACCTCCTCCGATCTCGGGGTGAGGTCACCATATCTCGACCCGAGACCCCACCTCCGGTCTCGGGATGCACTAGCACCATCTCACCCCCGAGACCTCCTCCGCTCTCGGGGTGAGGTCACCATGTCTCGACCGAGACCCCCCTCCGGTCTCGGGGTGCACAAGCATCATCTCACCCCCGAGATCTCCTCTGGCTTGGGGTGAGGTCACCATGTCTTGACCCCAAGACCCCCCTCCAGTCTCGAGGTGCACCAGCATCATCTCACCCCCGAGACCTCCTTCGGTCTCGGGATGAGGTCACCATGTCTTGACCTCGAGACCCCCCTTCGGTCTCGGGGTGCACCAGCATCATCTCACCCCGAGACCTTCTTCGGTCTCGGGGTGAGGTCACCATATCTTGACCCCGAGACCCCCCTCCGGTCTCAGGGTGCACCAGCATCATCTCACCCCCGAGACCTCCTCCGGTCTCGGGGTGAGGTCACCATATCTCGACCCCGAGACCCCCCTTCGGTCTCGGGGTGCACCAGCATCATCTCACCCCGAGACCTCCTCCGGTCTCGGGGTGAGGTCACCATATCTCGACCCCGAGACCCCCCTCCGGTCTCGAGGTGCACCAGCACCATCTCACCCCCGAGACCTCCTCCGGTCTCGGGGTGAGGTCACCATATCTCGACCCTGAGACCCCCCCTCCGGTCTCGGGGTGCACCAGCACCATCTCACCCCGAAACCTCCTCCGGTCTCGGGGTGAGGTCACTATATCTCCACCTCGAGACCCCTTCCGGTCTCGGGGTGCGCAGGTATCATCAACGTTCAGCACATGAACCAGCCTTCAAACCAAACGACAACTCCGGGCCACCTGGCGCACCCACGTGACTCTTTCCGTGCACCCATGGCTGCTTGCGGCCATGCCTCATAACGGCGTATGGTGCATTACATGTGTCCCTGTGCATGACTGTGCCCCGTTACGGAGTACGATTCACTACCACTTGCAACTGTGCGCGGTCATGTCAAGCAACGGCGTGCACCAAATGCAACCACGACTGCTAGACACCTGTAAAGCCATATTGACAGGTAATGCGGGACGCCTCCGGCGCGCATAGTGATGGTACGACAGCAATCTTCTGGAATAGAAAGATGGGACATTCGGACAGGTATAAAAACATATGCCCGCGCTGTAAGTAGGGATTCGAACTCTGGTTTTCTAGCTTTCTTCCTACTAGCAAAAACCCTAACGGTCTCAGCTCCCTTCTGCTGAGTAGTTCTTATCTGATCCCAAGTAACTAACTTGAGCGTTGGAGGGTCCCCACCGGAGCATCCGATCTTCGGGGACTTTTCTTGCAGGGGTCCGAAGAAAAAGATGCCCGTCTTCCCCGCTTGAAGAAGGTTACTTGGCATCATCAGACTTCAATTTTAGGAAGTTCGTGTCCAACCCTGTTTCATTTGACATCGAAAGTTAACAAAATAACTTCAAAACTCAAAATCCAGAACCAAAGAATAACGAGTTGACTACGAATTAAGTGAATTTTCCATCACCGGTCGATCCGGTCTCTGAGACGGCAGAGGAAGCGTTCGTTGTCATCCTCGACCACCTTAAGGGCGTGCTCCAGAAGGAGCTTCCTGTCATGAACGCCGAGCTCACTGACATCAACCTCGTTGCTGGCCATCTTGCTGTTTTCGATCACCTGCCGGATGATGGCTTTTCGCATCCGGTCGTAGGTGGGGAGCTTCTCCAGCGAGGCCCATTTCAGGTTCTCTTCGTCGTCTCCCTCGCTGGGGCTCCGCCTGAAGACGTCTGACGGCTCCCGGAAGCTCGACGCCAGCCAGCTCCTCCGGCTGCTGTTCTTGCTGCTCGCTCTGCTCAAATCGTCTGCCATGGCACTCCTCCAAGATTTCCTGACCACCTAAAAAGAAAAGAAAATTATTTCACACAAGAACTCGTTCTCCAGCATTTGAATCAGAGTTGGCAACGTTTATCCCTCCAATGGAGAATATAAAGCTGCCAAAAAAACACACTTCATCACAAAGTATTCAGCTACCTCTTCTCTTCTGCGACAAAGTGGAGAGGCTGCTGCCGCTGTTACTGACAGCGCTGCGAAGTTATTCTGTTTCAAGTCTAGCAGAGGACGATAGGTTAGGAGTGGGAGAGGAAAATGGCAGGAAGATGAAGTCCTGCTAAAGAGCACAACTCGTCGAAAGCGAATATAGGGGGCGCGGAAGAGAAACGTGGGAAGTGGGAGGACGATGGTGGAAGAAAAGTGGAATAAAAAAGATGTTGATTAGGAAAGGCATGGTCTAACGGGGATGGATGGTATTCTTTTCCATTCCCGTTTATCCATCCTCATTTCTGTTAACTTTAATAAATTATATTTAAATTTATATATATATATATATATATATATATATATATATATATATATAATATATAAATAAATATATATATATCCTAACTCTTGCTCTTTCTTATTTCACGTAGCCATGCTCTTCCTTTTTTCACGCAATTGATTTGAAGTTAAGAATCAAAATGAGAACCTAGTTCCATTAGTCCATCGTCTATTTTCGCCAATTATCTCGCCCTCCAACATCTTTTTCTTTTTCTAGTATAAAGATATCTCTTTATTTATTTCTTTAAAATTTGAATGTATTATTTTTATGATTATTGTGTTGGAAATCTTCATTTTCTGATTTTTTTTCCTTGTTAGTTGTTTTCTTTCTTACTTTTCGTTCTCTTCTTCCTTATCTTAAAGTCGAAGAATCTCTTATATATATCAATATCATCATCTGATTAGTCTCTATCTTATCTAAACAGGTAAATGGGTACCCAGTGGGTACCCGTTTACCCGGCCGAGTATTTTCATCCCCGCTCCATTAATTATAACGGCTTAACGGGGTGGAGAATGGGAATGTTTTCTCTAATGGGACGGAGACCGGTATAGACCGCCCCGAACCATCCCTGGGCCATTGCCATCCCTACCCCTCCCAAAGTACTCTGCACACCCCCCCTCAACGCATTGTCCGATTCATTCTTCCCTCTCTCTCTGCTCCTTCCCCGGCACCGGCAGAGCGGTGTCCCAGCGATTTTCTTCCCCAGCACCGAGCGGCATCCCCGACACCTCCTTCCCCAGTAGCAACCAGCGGCGGTGAGTTTCCTAAACCCACCGCCTCCCTCGCCTCCGCCCCTCCCTCCCCTCCGACTCCTCCCTCGCCTCTGCCTTCCTTGGCTAGCCTCCGCACCCCTCGATCCCTCCCTCCGATCCCCTTCATCCCCTCCACCCCCCTCTGGCAAGGCTTGGGTTAAGTTTCTGTTTGGCCTTGGGCCGAACAAAGAGTTACGATTTAAATTTTTTTTAAAAAATTTAATTTATTATATAAGTACTTTTATAAAAAATTAATATTTAGTAAAATTTTTAAATTGATTATATAAGTAGTTTAAAAAAATTGATATTTATAAAAATTTTAAATCGATTATATAAGTAGTTTTAAAAAAATTGATATTTACTAAATATTTATACATTAATAAATTGATTCTTTAGTAAAAATCTATATTTAAAACTTATTATGTTATTTTAATAAAAATAACTATATAAACGGTATAGTTTAGTTTTTCGAAGAAAATTAGGACATATTTTAATCCTGCGGATTAATGCTGACTAATTCCATGTTTTAGATCAGTATGGATGCTGGTCCCATACGAGTTAGACCCACAGCGTCAGCCAGGAGATGTCATGGAAGGCATGCTGAGGCTGAGATTCCTATTGCATCATCGCTCCCAGTTGAGACAGTAGACGAGGACATCCTAGCTATGGATGTTGAAGATGAAGCAGATGGGCCATGTCTAGACGGTCCAGAGGATGAGTCTGTCCTTAGTAGTTTCAGAACACATATAGCAGCCTCCATCTGGAGGAAACAGATATTATTTGTTTATTATTCTACTGTATTTTCTTCAATATATTATTACGATGTTGTTATAAAATATTAATGTTATCCATTTATATTTTACAGGAACGGCCCCACTAAAGTGCATGAACCATGCTGCCAAGGTAAGTGAGTGGCAGTGGTGGGCATCTCAGGGCAATCCAATAGAAGGTTCAAAGCAATAGTTTAGCAGTCAGGCCTGGTTGAACTAGTGCACTGTTCTTATCAGTTTGCTGATAAGATTCTTATCTCGGGCTTCGTAGAGAGATGGTAGCCCGAGACGAACACCTTTGATCTTCCCTTTGGCGAGATGACAACACGTTTAATGACGTTGCCGCCATATTAGGGATTAGTGTCATGGGTGCCTCAGTGTCACTGTCATGTGATAGGATGAGTGATCGGGATGTTGAGGACCTACTAGTGGAGCTGTTAGGATGAGTAGACGCGCGTCAGGAGATACTATCAGTCTGTGAGGTGAGTGGCTGAAGAGTCATTTTCATGCTGTATCTGATAGAGATAGCCACCATAGGATAGAGTGTGCAGCGCGAGGATATTTGCTATTTTTGTTAGGGTGCACACTCTTTGTTGATAAAAGCAGGACGAGGGTGCCTATAGCTTATCTTTCTTTATTTCGAGATTTGGATAGGGTGAGCACATATGCCTGGGGTGCTGGTGTCTTGGCTCAAGTATATCGGCAGTTGGGGATTGCATCTAGGGCATCCGTTAGACAGATTAGTAGATATATGATGCTGCTCCAGGCATGGATTTATGAGCATTTTCCATATCTCACTCCTCACCCATCCCTGGATTACACTGATGCCAGGCCTCGCATGCACCGATGGATTCCTAACAGTCCATCACATACCACGATGGACCATTTAGTGATTCTACACGAGTCATTGGATGTTTTGAGGGCTGATGAGATAAATAGGACCACACACTTATATATTTCTATGATCTGTCATATATTATCAAACTAATTAGGATTTATCTGTTGCAGGGAGTTTGGGATCCCCATCGTCATATTCGGAAGGATCGTCCATTCCTAGATATTGCATTCTTTAGTAGATGCCTGAAGTACATGGATATCGTAGAACCCTATCATTCTGAAAGGGTTTTATGACAGTTCGGCATGATACATACGATTCCCCACACGCCACTAGCCCTTGAGCGAGCTAGCAGAGGATCGACAGCAGCATCGTACCACATCCGGTATGTCTTCTATGAGCAGTTGTGGGAGAGGTGGGAAGATCATCTGCTGAGACGACCGAGCAGGAGCCATCTGGTGACCCGATCATCAGATTGCGTACCAAGATATATGAATTGGTATTCTCATATCACGCACCTGGTTATTCACCCCAGAGAGCCGATCTAGTATCTATTCCCGATCATGTTCCGATGATGTTGATGCTGACATGCGAGGGCGGCGTATTGCAGCTGCCATTAGCATTGGCATCACATTCTTCATATGGATTGAGAGGAGGCTGCATCATAGAGAACCTCCCTGTATGACGTTATTTCTTAGATGATGCATGTGTTGCAGGGTCAGCATATCTCTACGGTTGAGCCTGATGTACCTGGCCCTAGTTATGCATCACCATAGTAGTACAAGTGTTGACGATGGCGAGATGGGGATTGATGATGTATCTCATATATTTTGTACCTTTTAGCACATTTTTTTGTAAAATACATTAAAATTTGAATGAAAGTTTGAGTTTCCTTTAAATTTTCTTTTTCATGCTAGAGTCCATATTTGAAGATTGATAACAAATGCAATATACAACTTAACAGTCTTGCATGCTAATAATAATTGGCATGGGCCGGCGCGGGACGACCAGCATGCCGTGACACATGCCGGCATGCATCGGCATGCCTCGGCACGATACTCTTTATTAAAAATGAAATGAATGTGAGTAGACAATTATACACATTGCTCAGTTAACTAATAAAATAATACACTTTATATAAAAATTTCAAACATTATACAATTTTGTAGATTGATAAAAATTGTACTCTACAATTCAACAGTCTCGCTAATTGTAACATCTGACGAGATCGTTTATTTGAACAGTTGAATCTTAGATTCATATGAAGTTGCTAATCCAGAAGCACAAGGTAAATGATATCTTCGCCAATTGCTAGCTATTGGTGGATGACCCGGCAACAAAAACACCTACAAATATAAAAATTAGTAAACAAAATGATTTGAGTCATATAAGGATGAGTAAAAGATGTTTAATTAATATTACCTTCATAAAATGATTGCCATTTATGAATGCTACTGCAATGTATTTGCGAGATAGAGGAGGAAGAGGCACCGATCTAAGAGGTAGGAATGTAAGACATTGTTGCAAGGAGAGGTGGTATGAACAACATTATAGTAGGACGCTATAATGTGCCCCATATCTGGCAATGTCATCCACCAGTCAGATGGTGGACAATTCTCAAAATATGATAATACATGAGCGATCTCAGCAAACCTTCCTTCGACAGCAAATAAAGCGCAATAGTGCTCTGAATGATATTGCAACTCATGTAATAAATCCTTCCTAACACGAAGCCAATCCTCTTCTCCAAATCCCAACAAGTCATCTATTGCCCTAAATCCACAATTGCCATTAGCTTTTACATCCTTGATATGCTGGATGTACAGCCTCAGCCCATCTGGAATTTGATCAATATAGATTGTTCGAATGAATCTTATTATATTACAAACAATCGCATGCTAATAATTACCGGCATGCCCTGGCACGGGTCAGCACGGGCCAGCATGGGTCGGCATGGGCCGAACCGCATGCCCCGGCATGGGACGCACGGGCCAGCATGGGCTAGCATGGGTCGGCACGGGCCGACCCGCATGCGCCAACACGCCCTCGTACACATCAGCATGATACTCTTAGTTAAAAATGGAAGAAATGCTTCTTATCTTCATCCTCGGTTGCCTCTTTTGCACTTGCGTCATTGTGGTGTCCGTACTAGATGAATAACTATCTTGTCCAGAGAGAACCAACTCAAAGGCAGAACGTATCAACCTTCAATGAAGCGCGACCACCTGAACCGGTCATCCTTTTTGCAGGTTCTTCAAGAGAAGTTCTATCTGGGCTTGCAATCTCTCTTAATTTCCTTAACATCTGCAATTGAGAAGCCCCATCCAAAAGCTTAAATTTTTGAGCAATTATATCCAACTCCGGTTCATAGCTCAGCTTCATACTTTGCACATTTGAAGCAGGCACCATATCAAGTTTTCTCCAATGAGAATCTATGCAGTTGAGGAGAATAGGCCGACCTTCCATCCTGTACTATACAATCTCATGAGTGCATGGTAAACCATGTGTGCATCGAATAGCACACCCACAAATAGATTCATCAATTCCAACTGAATTGGCTCGATTCGCTTAGGCGAGGATATGATTTAATGCACTTATAGATATAAAACCTCACAGTTCTTTGAATTCAGCAGGCTTAAGTTTTATTGCACAACCGTCAAATTCTTCTCAAATGAGGCTTTAATGTCACTGTGTTGCAACTCAATCAAACTATGAATTTTTGTCCAAGATGACTCGAAAGTCCCTTGGCTTGATCCAAGCTGTCTTTTAAGCCTTGCATGTGCACTTTTAGCCCTAGTAAAGTAAATAAAATTAAATAAAAGTTAAATAACAAATATGCAATTAAATTATAATGGTACTAAAATGAATTAATTTCTTGTGATACCTATTAGTTGTCACATTTTCATAGTGCCTACGTGCGTCCGTCTATGCTGCGACAAATCTTTTCTTGCATTTGCTAAGCCAAGTATCCGACACATATCGTAAAGCATCTGGATAGTGTAGGGAGAAATAAACTCCGAGGCATGCATATTTTTAAAATTTGATAACTATTATCAATGCGGAAGATAAAAGATTACATATTAATCTATCTAATATGCATCAAGATCATATCTTTGCCTTATATATAGGATCGCTTGATCTAAAATATGCATATAAATAATCATCAAGATCATATCTTGATCCTCAATGTAAGAAGTCCTACTTCTTACCTTGAATCATGCCTTAAGGTTTAGGGATCATATCACTTACCTTAAGGGTAGTTGGTAAATCCTTTTGTGCTCTTCAGCCGTTCAATCGTCCGGCCTCTAGTATCGTCCATGCGAAGCCCCGAATGATCAGATTTCCAAGAGTGCTAGCTTGTGGAAAAATGACTTTGCTGATCTTGAATCCTCCCACTTGAATCTTCCTCCAAGATCCACCAAGCTTTTGCTAACACCAGAATCACCAGGATTTTCTATTCTAACCTTTTTAGAATTACAATCCACGACATGTCGTGTGTTGTTGTTCTATATAATCTGGTAAGGGATGTCCTCTATTTATAGTCTCATTTCAGCTTGCCCATTGAATTTTGACATTAAGAATTCCGTCATTTGGCAAAAAGCAAAGAGACGCCGAACCAAAGAGGCGCGGCACTTGGTTAATTCTAACTTTCGGTGAAAACCAAGGAGACATGGCGTTTTGTTAATTCCGACGTCGGTGAGAACTAAATAGATGTGAATTCTAACACTTAGAATTCCATCGTCTGGTTGATTCAAAGAGGCACATTAATTCCACTTTAATTCTAACATTTAGAATTCTGATGGAAATGGTTTGGAGAGGATTAAATTAATACATTAAATTCTAAATGAGAATTTAATCTCTCAGACATTAGTTATCTCATCATGTGAGATACTTATGCGAGAGGTTTGGGTTCAGATGATGATTTAATCTGATCTGAATTTATTGGACTGAACCCACATAGATCATGGTCCTAGCCCAAATCAAATTTGGTTAGTCCTGAATCTATTTAAATCCAAATCAAGTCTAATTTCAAATCAATATTTGAAATTGATTAGTCCTTCTAATAGACTTAAACCAAATTGAATCTTATTCACTTGTACTTAACCCAATTAAGATAATTCAATCAATCAAATTGATTAATTAAATCATATACGATTCTGATTCGTTGATCAACAAATAGATCATCCTAGGAAACTTCTATGCGTGTGACTCTCTAGGTTCGAACATAAGCTGGTAGTATAGAAACAACTTTCTATACTAATCGATGTGCCCATCTAGCAATGGAACCCGACGTCCGGATAGGTCGAAGAGTTATCGAGCAAACTCCAAGAACCCTAAGAAATAATTACGTATAATTCATCCTCTTGACCACAAATGCTAAGGATGGCTTAAGAGCCTGTCAACTCTAAACAGCGAATCCATAAAGTGATTTCAATTTTAGTGATCATGTGACTTTCACATGAAGTTCCTTGGCCAAGGTCTTGCTAAATTGAAACACAAGCATTTCTTCTTTTAACGGGATAGGTCAAATTCCATCTTGATCCACAACTGACTACCACAAGTACTTGACTGCACCCAGTAACCTTTCGTAGCTGGATTAGAAATCCAGGTGGTCCAGCACCTAAGTACAATGAGTTGCTTGCAAGTCACCGGTTGTGATCTTTAGGTCTAAAGGATACTTATACCCATATCTTCTCGGATTAACTTTTGACAGCAGAGTATCCGGAAATGAGTCACGTTCGGTGAAATGTACTCCTACACTTTAACCTGTATGTCATACTAGTGTTTCTACACTCCTTGGTTAAGAGGACAACCAACAAATATAATATACAACATCCTATAATTGATAGTACTATGACCCTGTCATAGTATATCATTTGGTCGTGAACTCTTTTAAGGACCTTCAAAGATAAATCATCCTTTATCGTGAAGGAAGATCCTGAGGGCTTCATTACTATTAGGAGTTATAAGAAGATGTTCTTGTAATGAATAAACTGCCAAATAACTTTTATTAATATATTAATTTATATACAATTTACATTAGCACAATCATCAAATGATTGGCTTTAGGATACAATTCCCAACAAACTCCCACTTAGCCTAAAGCCACTTATTACAGTATCTAATACCCATCTTCAATTTATAGTCATCAAACTCTCTGATGCTGAGTGCTTTAGTAATTGAGTCACCTAGGTTTTCCTTTCCATCAATCTTTTGAAGATTTATGTCACCTCGGTCTACAATATCTCGTATAAGATGAAACCGGCGCAGTATGTGCTTGGTGCGTTGATGTACTCATGGTTCCTTTGCTTGAGCTATGGCACCAGTGCTGTCACTGTACAACGGGACTGGTCCATCTATAGAAGATGCCACTCCATGCTCGGAGATAAACTTTCGCAGCCACACAACTTCTTTCGCAGCATCTGATGCAGCGATGTACTCTGCCTCGCACACCGAATCTGCCACTGTATGTTGCTTGAAACTTTTTCAGCAAACAGCTCCACCATTTAGGATAAACACGAAACCCGATACACTTTTGCTATCATCATGATCTGATTGAAAACTGAAATCAGTATATCCAACAAGTTTCAAATCAGATTCTCCATAGACTAACCACTGGTCCTTAGTATTTCTCAAATACTTAAGGATTGTCTTAACAACTTGCCAGTGTTTTTCTCCTGGATCAGATTGGTATCTACTTACTACTCCTAGTGAGTATGCCACATCTGGTCTTGTACATATCATGGTTTACATAATCGATCCCACTGCCGAAGCATATGGAATTCGACTCATACGTTCGCTTTCATTAGGAGTTGTTGGACAATCCTTCTTAGAAAGATGAATTCCATGGCCTATCGGAAGATAGCCTTTTTTAGAATTCTCCATGCTAAACCTCTTTAGCACGGTGTCAATGTACGTAGATTGAAATAAACCAAGCATCCTTTTAGATCTATCTCTATAGATCTTCATCCCTAGGATGTATGATGCTTCTCCCAGATCTTTCATGGAGAATTGTGATGATAACCATGTCTTTATTCCTTGTAATGCAGGGATATCATTCCTGATTAAGAGAATATCATCCACATATAATACAAGAAATACAATAACGGAATTGTTAGCCCATTTATAAATGCAAGGTTCTTCATTATTCTTAATAAAGCCATAAGATTTGATCACTTTATCAAATCGTATGTTCCAACTCCTAGATGCTTGCTTAAGTCCATAAATAGATTTCTATAGCCTGCACACTTTAGACTCGTCTTCAGATATAAAATCTTCAGGCTGTATCATATACACATGTTCTTCTAAATCACCATTTAGAAAAGCAGTTTTAACATCTATTTACCAAATCTCATAATCGAAGTGTGCTGCTATAGCTAGCATAATCCGAATGGATTTCAGCATTGCCACAGGAAAAAACGTTTCGTCATAGTCAATACCATAACGTTGATGATACCCCTTAGCAACCAGACGTGCTTTATAGGTCTCAACCTTTCCGTCTATACCTCTTTTTCTCTTGAAAACCCACTTACACCCTATGGGTTTTATTCCTTCGGGTGGGTCAACTAATGTCCATACATTATTGTCCTTCATGGAATCAAGTTTGGATTTCATGGCCTCAAGCCATTTATTAGAGTCAGTCCTTTGCATAGCATCCATATAGGTGATCGGATCCTCATTGTTCTCATCGAGTTCAACAGGATCTTCATTCTGGACCAAGAAACCTAAGTATCAGTCTGGTTGATGTGGTACTCTACCAGATCACCTTAATGGTGCATCTAAAATGAGTTTTGAGTTTGATCTAATCAACTCAGATTTTAAGGGTTCACTGGTTTGTGTTGTTCCTTTACTTGATGAACTTCCTCAAGTTCAATATTAAAGCTATTTGTTCCTTCACTAAGGAACTCCTTTTCAAGAAAAACTGCTCTATTACTAATGAACAACTTTTGTTCATCAGTATTGTAGAAGTAATATCCTTTGGTTTCTTTTGGATAGCCGATGAACAAATATTTGCCAGATTTGGGTTCAAGTTTGTCTGATTTTGCACGTTTCACATAAGCCGGACACCCTCGGACTCTCAGATAGGTGATAACCGGTTTATGTCCATACCACATCTCATGTGGAGTTTTAGAAACAAACTTACTTGGAACCTTATTAAGAATATGACAAGCTGATTCTAATGCATATCCCCAAAATGATATTGGCAAGCTCGCAAAACCCATCATGGACTGAACCATGTCTAACAGAGTTCGATTCCTTCTTTTCGACATACTGTTATGCTGCGGTGTTCCAGGAGGAGTCCATTGGGAGAGAATCCTATTCTCTCTTAAATATGTCACAAAGTCATTGGAAAGGTATTCGCCTCCTCGATCTGATCGAAGGGTCTTATTACATTTTTCTGTTTGTTTTTCTACTTCTTTATGATATAGTTTGAACATTTCAAACGACTCAGATTTATGTCTTATATGATAGACATAACCGAACCTAGAAAGGTCATCTGTAAAAGTAATGAAGTAGTAATATCCACCTTTGGCATAAGTGCTCATTGGTCCACATACATCATTATGTACTAGACTCAATAGCTCTTTGGCTCTTTCACCTTTTTCAGTAAAAGATGACTTGGTCATTTTACCAAGAAGATAGGATTCATAGGTAGTTAATGATTTACAATCATCAATTCGAAGGATGCCCTCTTGAGTTAACCTGTTTAATCTGTTCTTATTGATATGACCCAGCCGATGGTGCCAAAGATAAATGTCTATGACATCAGTTATTCTAGGGCGCTTACTTGAGTTGTACACTACATTCACAGGCTGTGATAATATATAAATGCCATTAGATAAATGCCCAGTCATTACAGTGACTCCATTCATAATGATATTCAAAGTAACATCCTTTATTGAAATTTCATAATTACTTTTGGCCAGAAGGCCTACAGAAATTACGTTTAATAAGAACGTTGGGAAAAAATGACAATAATTTAGTATAATGACATTTCTATTGAAAACTATTTCAAGAACTCCTAATGCCAGTACTGGAACTAATCTTCAATCGCGACATTAAGGAATCTTTCATTGTCCTCAAATCTTCTAGTGACCTGTAGTCCCTGCAATGAATTGCAAATGTTAAAAGGACTCCTGGTATCCAATACCCAGGTCTGATTATCATATACAGAAAATTATAAGGTGTTATCATATAAATACCTTATTGAGCAATATCTTGCCCCTTTTTCTTCTTTGGCCTGTTTGGATCAAGTGTGGCAATGTAAAGAGGACAGTTCCTCTTCCAGTGCCCTTGCATCTTGCAATGAAAGCATTCAGCTTGACTTTTATCAACTTTCTTCTTTTACATCTGACCACTTATAGATGTCCTAGCATGTTGCACATTTTTCTTATTCTTTTTCTTCTTCCCTTTCCCAAAGGGTTGACGCCCTACCTTAGATCCTTCAACCACATTAACCAAACCCTTAGAGAGCTGGTTATCCTTCTCAAAGTTCTGTAACAACCCCAACAAACCGTGGTAGTTGACTGCAGGCTTTGTCATTCGAAAATGAGTAAGGAAAGGTCGGAGGGATGAAGGCAAGGAATTCAGGATCACATCTTTTCTAACTGCTCATGTAGGGGAAAGCCGAGCTTGCTGAGGAGTTCTATCTTCTCAATCTATATAATACATGATCAGTGACAGGAGATCCATCCCTCATTCGAGCATTAAAAATAGCACAACTAGTCTTGTGCCTTTCAATGTCGTTGGGTGTGCCGAAAGATTCATTCAATGCTTGAATGATTCTTCTGGCTGAGCATTCTCGAATCAGCAATCGAATTCATCGTTCATTGCTGCTAGCATGATGCAACGTACGCTAGTTCTATCATTGAGCCACTTCTGATAAGTGTCTTTCTCAGAACTTTGGGTGTTTGCATCAGTATCTTTGGTGCAGGATTATTCAGAATATATAGAATCCTCTCATGCTCAAGGACGATCTTAAGTTTTCTAAACCAGCTATTGAAATTTGAACCATTCAACTTGTCACTATCCAATAGGGACCTTAATGATAAATTAGTGGCCATTTTCTGCATAAGAAAAAACTAAAGTTTATTAGTATATAAATTGATTCAGTCTAAAGACTTGGACTTTAGTCTAAAGATTCTCCCACTATTTTGTTCAAATTGGCAGCCTCTACATCCCAATTCAAAGAATTATTCTTAATTCTTTAGTGGGCACTAAGATCAACATAGACTACGTCACTACATACAGGCCCAAGTGAAGCTTGGCTAACCCATATGCATCTAAGAGTAGGTTCAAAACAATTGTTTCCCCAAACAATTCTTAGTGTTCAGTTTTGCCCCATGTTCCTCTTCAGTAGGCATGGAGTGCCTCCACTGAAAGTTCTAGTTAGGTCCAACCATTAAATGATATAATCAGTGTAACCTATCAATAGACAACCAAGCCCGAGTGAAGCTTGGCTCACCTGACTGTCTATTTAATAGTTACACTGACTTATCATATAATGAATGATAATTCCGATGGTTGACAAGCACCAGGCATGGAGTGCCTCCAATGATATCAAGACATCGGACTCATTATCACCCACCTTAATGGGAGGCTATGATCTAGTTATCATATAACTATTTCATTTTAAGGACCTAATAATTTTAGAGGATTTAATAATATGAAGATAAATTGACTAATCAAGTTCTCCCACTGAATCTATGAAATAAGTAGATGAAACAAGATTAAGTTAGGTTAAGTGGCACCTAAATCAGTCAGACTGATTTCCTTACAGGCATGGGTCAACCAGAATCAGGTAAATGATCTGAATCATAAATGGTTCACCATATTGACCAGTGAGTGAGATCGATGGGAGGGATATGCCATTAACTCATTAAAGACGCATCAATACGAGTAGCTCCCAATTAAAAACCATTCGATCATTGATCCTAGAGCAACTTGCCAACTCACCTTGACATCATATGGTTAACCAATTTTGATTTGACCATCTAAGAGATTCATGTTCAACCACGGAGCCTAATCTACTTCCATTTGGTTTAATCAAAGAGAAGGACATGATCACTACAACTATTGTTTGATTTAGAGCATTCTTAACCTAATCTAATTAATTTAGATTTGATCAAATACTCTTTTAGTCCAGTTGATTTAAACCTTAGGGTCTAACCCTTTATGGACTCGATTTAGCTAACCCAAAAGATTAAATATATTTCATGTTTACATGTCATATATTTCAATCAAGTATCACTTGCATTATGTTACTACTCATAATTCCTATATTTAGATCATATCTAAAAAGATCATGAATTAATATTTGATATTCAAATAAAACTCTCATAAATATTTGTATGTTTCATAACATAGACTACAAGCCTTCATATCTCATATCTATGTTTTTATACTAAATATGCAAATATCATGCTTTTATACAACATTAATATAAATATTTTTGAGAGTGTGTGTAATCTATGTTTTGATGCCAAATCTTAATTTAAATTTTCTTTAGACTAAGCATCGATGATAAAATAATCGCACACATAATACCTCATTGAATGAGTAATTTGGATTTTTAATCCATCTGTGACCATATGGCCTTGTGATCAGTTTTAGCCATAATTACACAATTAATAAGAACATTAATTTACATGCAATAAATTAGATCAATATCGAAACCATTGCTCTGATACCATTTGTAGAGAGAAATAAACTCCGAGGCATGCATATTTTTAAAATTTGATAACTATTATCAATGCGAAAGCTAAAAGATTACATATTAATCTATCTAATATGCATCAAGATCATATCTTTGCCTTATATATAGGATCGCTTGATCTAAAATATGCATATAAATAATCAGCAAGATCATATCTTGATCCTCAACGTAAGAAGTCGTACTTCTTACCTTGAATCATGCCTTAAGGTTTAGGGATCATATCACTTACCTTAAGGGTAGTTGGTAAATCCTTTTGTACTCTGCAGCCATTCAATCATCCGGCCTCTAGTATCATCCACGCGAAGCCCAGAATGATCGGATTTTCAAGAGTGCTAGCTTGTGAAAAAATGACTTTGCTGATCTTGAATCCTTCCACTTGAATCTTCCTCCAAGATTTACCAAGCTTTTGCTAACACCAAAATCACCAGGATTTTCTATTCTAACCTTTTTAGAATTACAATCCATGACATGTTGTGTGTTATTGTTCTATATAATCTGGTGAGGGATGTCCTCTATTTATAGTCTCATTTCAGCCTGCCCATTGAATTCTGACATTAAGAATTCCATCGTTTGGCAAAAAGCAAAGAGACCCGAACCAAAGAGGCGCGGTGCTTGGTTAATTCCGACTTTCGGTGAAAACCAAGGAGACGTGGCATTTTGTTAATTCCAACGTCGGTGAGAACTAAAGAGATGTGAATTCTAACACTTAGAATTCTATCGCCTGGTTGATTCAAAGAGGCACATTAATTCCACTTTAATTCTAACATTTAGAATTCTGATGGAAATGGTTTGGAGAGGATTAAATTAATACATTAAATTCTAAATGAGAATTTAATCTCTCAAACATTAGTTATCTCATCATGTGAGATACTTATGCGAGAGGTTTGGGTTCAAGTGATGGTATAATCTGATCTGAATTTATTGGACTGAACCCACATAGATCATGGTCCTAGCCCAAATCAAATTTGGCTAGTCCTGAATCTATTTAAATCCAAATCAAGTCTAATTTCAAATCAATATTTGAAATTGATTAGTCCTTCTAATAGACTTAAACCAAATTGAATCTTATTCACTTGTACTTAACCCAATTGAGATAATTCAATCAATCAAATTGATTAATTAAATCATATACGATTTCAATCATTGATCAGCAAATAGATCATCCTAGGAAACTTCTATGCGTGTGACTCTCTAGGTTCGAACCTAAGCGGTAGCATAGAAACAACTTTCTATACTAATTGATGTGCCCATCTAGCAATGGAACCCGACGTCCGGATAGGTCGAAGAGTTGCCGAGCAAACTCCAAGAACCCTAAGAAATAATTACCGTATAATTCATCCTCTTGACCACAAATGTTAAGGATGGCTTAAGAGCCTGTCAACTCTAAACAACGAATCCATAAAGTGATTTCAATTTTAGTGATCATGTGACTTTCACATGAAGTGCCTTGGCCAAGGTCTTGCTAAATTGAAACACAAGCATTTCTCCTTTTAATGGGATAGATCAAATTCCATCTTGATCCACAACTGACTACCATAAGTACTTGACTGCACCCAGTAACCTTTCATAGCTGGATTAGAAATCCAGGTGGTTCGGCACCTAAGTACAATGAGTTGCTTACAAGTCACCAGTTGTGATCTTCAGGTCTAAAGGATACTTATACCCATATCTTCTGGATTAACTCTTGATAGCAGAGTATCCGAAAATGAGTCACATTCGGTGAAATGTACTCCTACACTTTCACCTGTATGTCATACTAGTGTCTGTACACTCCTTGGTTAAGAGGACAACCGACAAATATGATATACAACGTCCTATAATTGATAGTACTATAGCCCTGTCATAGTATATCATTTGGTCGCGAACTCTTTTAAGGACCTTCAATGATAAATCCTCCTTTATCGTGAAGGAAGATCATGAGGGCTTCATTACTATTAGGAGTTATAAGAAGATGTTCTTGTAATGAATAAACTGTCAAATAACTTTTATTAATATATCAATTTATATACAATTTACATTAGCACAATCATCAAATGATTGGCTTTAGGATACAATTCCCAATAGATAGGTACTAAACTCTCTCTGGAATGCACTTCAGTGATCGTTATACTCATCTTTTATGCTTGACAACACTAGAATATTCCAACTCATTATAAACTTATCCCATTTCTCCTTCGTTTCAAATAATCTTTTGCACTAGGCCAAAACATTCCTACTAATATGCCATCTACATAACAAATATGTTGCCATAGAAAATACCCTCTGAATTGCATTCAATAGAGCCAAGTCTCGATCTATAACTATCACCTCAGGCAGAACATCAGCATCCATAACACTGCACAATCTCTCTAATGCCCATATATAGTTATCTTCCCGCTCAGAGTCCATGTATGTAAACGCAATAGAAAATATGAGGTTAGTTAATGTCACCCCCACAATCTTTAAGAGAGGAAGACGATATCTATTCGTCTTGTACGTGCAATCCATTATCAAAACACGAGAAAATGCATGTAACAAATATATGCTGCCATGGTGAGCCCAAAACAAATCACACACAACATCAGACTCAATATAATTTCTATGTCACTCAATGTATTTATACTCGGATAATTTTTCAGAAGTTGTTGCATCTGAGATCTCCCAACTTTTTCTACAACCTTACACCTCTGTCATGCATTGTAGATCGTCTTCATTGTCATAACATTGAGGGCATCCCTTTACTTCAATATGGACAATATGGCCTTTGGCCGAACCAAAGTTTTCGACATATCCACTAACAACGAAATCTTCTGCTTCGATAATCGTTCAGCATATGAGTGCCCCTCGAGATGCTTTGCAGTCGGATGATTGTGCACACCACAAATGATCATTAATATTCATTCATCTATAGTGTCTAATTTCTTCTCTCTTAATGCAAAAGGACATCCACACTTCTTAGTGCCACTAGACCCGGTCTTTAATCCATTTTCCTTTATGCTTTTACTTCTGCAGGTACCACTCCTCTCGCAAGCAAATACAATTCTTGGTTTCTTGACATCGCTACCCAAATCAGAAGTTTTAATAATAACAATAAATCCATTCCTCCTCACAGCTTTCTGACACCAATTACACAAGTCTTCTCTACTCTTGAATATCTACACAATAAATAGTTTAATGTCAGTAAATAATTTTACACATTGCTCAGTCAACTAATAAAATAATTGCAATCAAAATTATCAGACCTCATAAGTTTTAAATTTATTTGTGGAATCCATCACACATTCAGAGCCAATTATGCTGCCTTCGGTTGAAGTATCGCCCTACACGATCAAAAAATCAATCAATTTAAACCCTAACCCTAAACCTAAACCCCCCCTAAAATTACTCTGTTCAGCCATGTTCTGCCAAACAGGGGCCCTCTATTAGTCAAGATGGGCCGGACAGAGGGCCTCTGTTCGGCCCATCCTGGCCCTCTGTTTGGCCCATCCTGGCCAAATAGAAGGCTTCTATTACCATTGAAGGTTAATCTATTTCTAGGCTATAGGTATGTATTTTAAAAATTTCTAAAATACATATGCAATAGAAACAATAAAATATTAGATCTAATCCAATATCAACCTACAACATGATCAAAATATGAAAATTATATATAAAGTTATAAAAGCACATATCAATATTGTGTAATATAAATAATATAGATCATATCTATGTATGTGACCTAGTGCCTTAGATCATATTTAAGTCACTAGTAACTTTAAAATCCCTTACCTTCAGATGCTTAATGACTCTTGCAGCAATGGAAAGCAGTGGTAGGTAGTACTTCTGCAAGCCATACAAAGGTGTATAGCCTCTATAGGTGATCCACATCGATCGTAGTTCTGGTTCTGACCAGCCTCTTCGGAGTGCTAGCTCCTCTCCAAGATTTTGACGATAAGATTTCTTCTTTTCAACACCAAGGTGCTTTTGGAGTTGCAAAAGAACATGGAGGATCAAATTAGATGGAGAAGATTTCTTGTGGAGAAAACCTTTTACTCCTGGGTTTATAGCAAGAATCCCTTTTACCCTAAAAACCTCTCATCTCTCCATCTTTTTCTTTTTCAATGTTTCTAGCCAAAAATACCCCCTTTTTAATGTCAATCATCAGTCCCATAAAATGGAAATGGTAGAGAGAAAAAAGAGGTTGAAAGATAAGGAAGAAATCCTTCATCTTCTTTTTTAGCCAAAAACCGTCCCTTTTAATGCCAATCACCAGTCCCATAAAATGAAAACCATGAAGAGAAAAGGATGGAAGATAAGGAATAAATCCTTCATCTTCTTTTTCAACCAAAAATTGCCCCTTTTAATGCCAATCATCGGTCCTATAAAAATGAAAACCATGGAGAGAAAAGGGGTGGAAGATCAGGAAGAAATCCTTTCTCTTTCTTTTCAGCTAAAAGTCATCCCTTTTAAAGCTCATCATCAGCCCCACAAAAATAAAAATGATAGAGAGAAAAAGGGAAGGAAGATAAGGAGGAATGAGGGATAATTAGGGAGAGGTCATTAATTTCCATTTTAAATTTAAATTTAAAATTTAAATTTAAAATTCAAACTTGAAATTAAAAATTAGTTTGAAATTCAAATTCATAATTTGAATTTAAATGGGTAAGGATGTTAACATCAGGCTTACCTAAATTGAGCCCAAACCAAATCCTATTTGATTTGACCCAGATTTTCATAGCTTAACCAAATTGAGCTAGCCAACAATCATATTGCCAATTTAATCCTCCAATTAATTATTAACATTTACTTTCTTAATCATCAAGTCAAGCAGAATCCCCTATGGTGTATGATCCCATAGGTTAAAACACTAAGCCAGTAGCACTGGAATACTTTCAATACTAATTGAAGTCGCCATCTAGCAATGACACCCGACGTTCAGATAGGCCGAAGGTTATAGAGAAACAATCAAGAATCTCTGGCATATGGTTACCATATAATTCATCCCTTTGACCCCTAATGCTTAGGATGACTTAGGGTTTAACTGCCAACCCTTAATCAGCTCATCCATAAAGTGTCTCAACTTCTCAAGTCCTGTGACTTCTCATAAGGACTATCCTGGCCAAGGTTTTGCTAAATTAAAACACAGTGAGACATTTACTCTAAACTATTTGGAGGGGTCAATCCCATCTTGATCCACTCACTGCTTCATAAGTACTTTACTTCACCCAAAAACCTTATATCACTAGATTAAAAATCCAGGTAGTCTAGAACCAAAGTACAGTAGATTGCTTACAAGCTACCATAGTGATATCAATTTAGAGGAACACTTATATCCATATCCCTTTGCGAACACTTCTTGGCAGAAGAGTGTTCTGCAGATTAGTCATGTTCAGTGAGATGTCATACACCTCACCTACATGTCATACTAGTGTCACCATACTTCTTGGTAAAGAGGACAATCAACTCAGATGACATACAATGACCTATACTTGATACATAGTTGTCATATAACTATATATCATTTGGTCGTGATTATTTAAGAACCACTCAATAAACCCTCTCTTTATTGAATCGATTATGGTTCTAAGGACTCCATCACAAAAGAATTTATTTCAGAAAGATGCAATGTGATGAACTGCCAAATAAAATTTTATTGATTAATAATTCATTTATAACTTATACAATCATCTACATGTTAGTTGATTGGCTTTAGGACACAATTTTGAATAGAGTCCTGCCTGGGTGGCCGAGGCTAACTTGCCGAGGTTAAGGGTGGCCAACCTAGGTAGAGGTCCCACTCTCTATCATCCTTCCCCCACATGTATAGGTTAGTGTGAAGGATGTATGGCTGCTGGCTGGTAGCATTCTCGAGGAACTCCACATCAACTTCATTATGAATTGGGCCTTGCGAAGTGAGATAAAAGGTGGTGAAGCTGTATCTTCATCTCAAGCCATCCAAACAAATACCCCCGTCTAGATTGGAAGAGCAAGGGGCACCAGAGGGACAAAGCTGGGGAGTCCAAAGTATGGACTCGGGAGCCGAGAGCAGAGAGTCTAGACTCAGGAGTAGGGAATCGGCACTAGTTAGTCGGTTCCAGTCAAACCCTGGGATAGAGCACTGGGTGGTAGTAAAACACATTCTAAGTATCTTCAGAAAACGAGAAATTATATGCTTATGTATTCAGGTGAAGACCTGAACCCCTTAGGATACACTAATTCTAATTTTCAATCAGATAAAGATTCTCAAAGGTCAACATCTGGATCAATGTTCATACTTGGTAGTACAGCAGTTGTCTGGAGAAGTGTCAAACAATCTAGCATCGCTGATTCTACCATGGAAGCTGAGTACATAGCAGTTTATGAAGCATCTAAAGAATCAGTTTGGCTTAAAAAGTTCTATACTGACTTGAAAGTTATTTCGGAATGAATATGCCATTATATTATTCTGTGATAATAGTATTGTCGTGGCTAATTCAAGAAACCCAGAAACCATAAAAGGGGCAAGCATATCGTGAGGAAATACTATCTCATCAAAGAGATTGTGCATCGAGGCGATGTCAATGTTATGAAGATAGTATCAGAACAAAATCTGGCTGATCCGTTCACAAAGACGTTGCCTAAGAAGACGTTCAACAAACATCTTGTGGGAATGAGATTAAAAGATATATCACATCTGCTTTAGAGAAAGTGAAAGATTGTTAGGAATAATGCCCTTAAATCAAATGTATTACTTTTAATTTTTTAAATTAATTAATAAAAGAAGCATTTTTTTCAATCGAGCCTTCTTTATAGGAAAGATGAATATTTATGTAAAAATTCAAAATATATTATGAGACTGTAATTTTAGTATAATGTATACAAGAGGATTGAAATTACGGCTAATATATTTAAACATATCCGTGATTGATAGAAGTATGGATCTTCTATCGCTAATCACTAATACGGTTCATGAACATTATAAATATGATAATCTTATTTGAATTGTTGTGTAGAGACACTTAGTAGAGGTATTATATATAATAAGATTATATAGGACTTTGACCAATATAATTTGAATATTTATTTAAGACCGTTATAAAGAATTCAGTCTATGTTATAAGATGATCATATGTACATCAACCTTAATCTTGACTTAATCACAAACTCCTTAATTGTCCTACTAGATCTTTTGATTTGTTTGTTAAAGCCCATTTGATGTTAGGCCCAATACTTACATCTTGGAGGTTCAATGACACATTGGGCTATAAATGTGATTTAAAAATATAAATTCATGGCATTTGAAAAAATCTTAAAATTAGTTCTCTTAAGTGTTGATTATGTAGCTAAACAGTTATGCGCATAATTTATGATCCGATCATAAATTAACTATTTAACTAGTGAATCAATAGTACTTAAGGCATAAGAGATAATTAGAGGGGTACAACCTAGCTCTAATTATGAACAATTATGAAGGATTAAATTACATGTAATGATTATATCAGTGGATGACTCAAGTTTTTGAGTAAAATTAATCTATAATTTTCAAAAGTGCAGTCTCGAGTTTTTAGTAGAATAACTTCAAGATTAATAAATTGAATAATTAATTAAAGAGTTTTAATTGAGTTTATTCAAGTTTATTAGAGCTTAAAATTATGGATTCATGGTCCCCACATCGTCTTAGGTTAATCACATCAAATACTCTTAAATTAAATAATTAATATGATTAATTGTTTATTTTTCTCAAATAAAATATTTATTGAAACTTTATAATAAAGAGTTTATTATGAAGATAAATAATCAATTTGATTGATTATTTTTCTCACATTTATTTTGGTATAATAAATTGGTTATTGGATAAAATAAAATTATGTTTAGACACATTGTTCATATAATAATTGATATGAATGGTTGCACATAAATGTTATGGAGCATCATACAAGAGATTTCTTTTTCTCTTGTAAGTGGTGCATATTATAAATTAATGGAGAGAGAAAATAATTTTTAATTTTTGGTTATATGATTATTAAAAATATTTAAAATAAATAATAAATTTAATTTATTAGTTATTTAAATTTATTAAATAAAATTTGATAATTTAGATATTATTATATTATATTTAATTTAGATATTATTTGTAAATTAGTTGCAAATAAGAAAATAACTTTTTCTTTGATACGATCAAGGAGTTGGCGTAAATGTATAGAAAATTATTTTCATGCGGTCAAAATAAGTTGTAACAAATAAAAAATATCTAAATTAAATTATTTTAAAAATAATTTAAATAGATTTCTTTTTTGATTCACCCTTGAGCTTATAAATAGGGCATAAGGTAAACTTTCAGAATAGGTAAAAAAAATGACACAACGAAAGAAAAGTTTCTCCTCCTTTCTTTTCTTATTTTATGTGCACCAGAGTTATGAGAATCAGAGAAAAACAAGAGTGAGACCACTCTCATAATTTGATACCGATCCTGAGAAAGGTGAGGAAGGCTCTGGTTTCGTCTCTTGTTTTAATTTTATTCTGCAAGTACTTTTGTGATGTACCTTGGCTCGTGGGATTCTTCCTTCATAACTTCGAATTTGGTAGTGGATGCTCTGATCCTTCAAGACCATAAATATCGGTATGTTTTATGTTTAGAAATTATATCATAAATTATTTTTTGATATGATAATATTAAATTATGCATGTTAAATGATCCACCTACACACATATATATTATATATATATATATATATATGATGATATATATATATATTTCATTTGAACTCCAACAGTCGGGAGCCGGGAGTTGAGAGGCATGGAGTCGGGTCGAGGCCTTCCTTGTCTTCCTGAATGAGCCGAGGAGGTCATCGGCCTCAGCCTTCTTCTACCTCCTAGCTGAAAGGATGTTGGCCACGTGGTCTAGCAGCTTCCTGGCCTTTATTGCCTCGTGGGAGAGGGACCATGGGAGGCATGGTCATGGAGTCGGGGACGTCCAAAGGCGTGGAGTCGGGAGCCGGTTGCTGCCAAGACTGAGCCGTGGAAAGGATGTTGCCGAGAGCTCTTATGCTGGTGAGATTCAACCTGAAGCTCTTGAGCCCTGGGGGCACTGGCGCCTGGCAGCAACCCATGCGGAGTACTCACCTTCGGTAGCTCGTCGCGGCTCGCGCAGGACATGCAACTGCTTACTCTCGAGCTGTCCGTCCCGTGGATCATGGCATTGCATCCGGTGGCCGTGAACTTGCTCATCGTGGCTGAGAACATACGGGGTGGTGCTCGTGAGATTGAGGAAGTGCCATTGGAGGAAGAAGCGGTACTTCTGAGAGAGACCAGAGGATAGACGCGGGAATTGGGCAGTGGGGGCACCCCTTAGGAGTCGAGATCTCCCACCTTGTACTAGTAGCACCAGCACCTCCTGGCTTACAAGCACTACCACCGGGAATTAGAATGTTCATAAATACTTGAGATGACTAGGAGTTGGAATGCCCATAAATGCCTGAGGTGACTGGCCATGAATAATGTCTTTGATTCGTCCTTCTAGGAAGTCATACTGCCACCAATGCTTTCTCAACAACTTGATGCCCTTGGAGGTGATCATGAGTCAGTAGCTAATACCCAGTACAGCTAGCGCAAAGGGGAATTCTGCATGCTTCTCCACCATCAGATTAGTTACTTTACTCATTGGAATCTAGGGGACATTCAGGAACCTCGTGGAGTTGGCGACATAGGAAAAGGCAGAGTTGCCGAGGCGATAAGAGGAGAGGCAGCACAGGTTGTCCCGACTCCGAAGGCTGAGTCCAAATGCAGTCATTGTTGCTCATGAAATTTATTGGCCCCATCAGAAGCTTAAATTCTCATCTTTCTTGATTTCACATTTCTGCAATTTAAATATTAATAGGTGCAAAGTAGAAGTCAAATTTCTTAATATTTAGAGCAATGCAAAATTAGTTCTATGAATAAAATTATTAACTTGTAATAATGAAAACTAGTTTTGACACTAAATTTCTTAGTCAGTCAGCTTAATTCCATACTTATTCAGCTACACTACATTCTCATTCTGCTTCTGAAGTATATTAGACCCTTTGTTTCCACTCTCTACCTCTGCATACATTGAATTTTATGCAATTTGCTATTGGATTAAAAGAGTGTAAAGCATATTAGCTACATTGTAAGGAACTAATATGGGGAACTTCATGTAGCAACCTCATCAAATCAACTATGAGGTATGAGCCATACCTATGGGATTGTTGTTGGGGAGCGCGGAATACCTCCAAGATCACGGCTATAGCGTATATGAGTAATACAAAAATCTTTTACCGTTCTAATCTATGAGTATAAGATCATACCTTCAGATTGAACGCTGGAACACTTTGATTCGATTGCTCGACCTCAACCTTTTAGCCTTCCGCCGTATTCCCGAAATACCTTCTTCTCTCACAAGATGGTGGGATCTCTCGGCCGACCTAGGGTTTCTTGTTTTTTTTTTTCAAAAAATGTTAACCCTAGCAACCAACTGAGAGGGTATTTATAGGGCTACAACAGGGACCAATAGGCAAATATGAAAAGGACTTCCCACGTAATTAAATCTCCTAATCCTATCCCGGGTTAGGATTCAATTACGTAAATTATAATTCATTCCACTAAAGAATTATAATTGTACTCCTAATCATATTCGAATTTATATTTTCGAGCCTTAATATTAAATACTTATTATCTCCCCACGTTAAGATTACAGATATCCACCAATTAAATTTAAATACTGACAATATAATTTAATTGGCTTTATTATCCTTGAGACTTATCCACTTAACTTATTTGATGTATCGGATTCAAAATCCACTTGCAAGATTTGATACAATCAAAACTTATAAGCTTTCTCAAGGGGATATCATCAATCCAAATTAACAGGACGTGGATTCCTTCAACTATTAATATTCACCATATATAATGTTATTGCCAACCCACTGAGTTTATTGACTCATATAGAATCTCACTCTATGTGTAATCAAAGCAATAATCACTACATACACGTGTCTAGAAATAGAATTCAGATTAAGAGCATAAGTAATCATAATATTCATGAGTTTTAAATTATTTTATAAAGTCAGTATAAAATAATTAACTCAACTGGGTCCTGTTCAATACACACAAAGTGTACTAGCACAAATAGTTAGAATAAACCATTCCCCGTAGTCAAGACAGACCTACTAAAAATTTGTGCTACAGTTCTACTGATGGTGTGTCCAATTCCATCTAAAACTGTGAACAATAAACTTGTATTCCAAAAGAACCGATGATCTAGTCTTCTGTGTGTAAGCCGTACTCTACACACTAGATCAAATACTCTTTGTAAATACTAGACACATGCACATATATAGTAAATGGCACACATTGCTCAAAATGAATTCTCATTAAAAATGTAAAGACATAACATAAAGCATATCTTTTAGTCTATATCTCTATCAATCTCCCACTTAGACTCAAAGCAATGCTTGTACACATCTAACTCCCATGCCCTCTACATGTCTATCAAAAACTTTTGAAGTTAAACTCTTTGTAAAAGGATCTGCCAGGTTGTCCTCAGATGTAACCTTGGTCACCAGCACGTCACCTCTTTGCACGATGTCACGTATCAGGTGATACTTACGCTCAATGTGTTTAGATTTCTTATGGGTCCTGGGTTCCTTCGAATTAGCAACTGCCCCACTATTATCACAATAAAGTGTAATAGGTAATTGCACTGAAGGTATCACACTAAGATCCAAAAGAAAGTTTCTTAGCCAAACAGCCTCTTTTGCAGCTTCAGATGCAGCCACATACTCAGCTTCCATGGTAGAGTCAGCAACACAAGTCTGCTTCACACTCCTCCAGCTAATTGCTCCACCACCCAAAGTAAACACATATCCCGAGGTTGATTTCCTAGATTCATTATCTGATTGGAAGTCCGAATCTGTATATCCTATAGGCACAAGACTATCTGCTTGGTAAACTAACATATAATCTTTAGTCCTTTTCAGGTACTTAATTATATGTTTTACTGCAGTCCAATGTTCTCGCCCAGGGTTAGACTGAAATCTGCTAACCATGCCTACGGCAAAACAGATATCAGGTCTAGTACATAGCATAGCATACATTAGGCTTCCTACTGCAGAAGCATAAGGAACTGCCTTCATACTTTCTATCTCTTCAGGTGTCTTAGGACACTGATCCTTAGATAGAGAAATTCCATGCCTGAAAGGAAGAAATCCTTTCTTGGAATTATGCATACCAAAACGGGTGAGAATTTTATCGATATAAGTGGCTTGAGATAAGCATATCATCCTTTGCTTGCGATCTCGCAAAAGCTTGATCCTAGGATGTGACTTGCTTCTCCCAAGTCCTTCATATCAAATTGTCCAGATAACCATACCTTGACCGAAGATAACACTCCCATATCGTTTCCAATAAGTAAGATGTCATCCACATATAGCACCAGAAACACCAAAGTTTTTCCATCACGCTTCTTGTACACACATGACTCGTCAGGACTTTGATCAAAACCATAAGATTTAATAGCTTGATCAAAACGAGTATTCCAAGATCTAGATGCCTGCTTAAGTCCATAAATGGACCTCTTAAGCTTGCACACCAAGTGCTCCTGGCCTTTTACTATAAAACCGTCTGGTTGCATCATGTAAATGCACTCGTCAAGATTTCCATTAAGGAAAGCTGTCTTGACATCCATTTGCCAAACTTCGTAATCGAAATGAGCTGCAATGGATAAGAGAATCCGGATAGACTTAAGCATAGCTACTGGTGAAAAGGTTTCCTCATAGTCGATCCCTTCTTTCTGAGTAAAACCTTTTGCAACTAGCCTAGCCTTGAAGGTTTCCACCTTCCCGTCTGCTCCTCTCTTCTTCTTATAGATCCACTTGCATCCGATGGGTTTTACTCCCTCGGGTGGTTCTACAAGATCCCAGACCTGATTAAAGTGCATAGACTCTATCTCTGATTTCATAGCATTTTGCCAAAGAGTTGCATCTTTATCCTGTAATGCTTCATTGTAGCTACTGGGTTCAGTATCCAGTTCATCAGAGATTCTGTCATATGACTCTCCAAGGAACGTATACCGTTTAGGTGTATTTACAACCCTCCCACTACGACGAGGCACAACCTGATTGTATGTGCTTGTAGTAATACGATCTGACTCTGATCCTTGTGCTCCATCAACCTGCACTGGTTCTGAAACTGGTGCATTAATGGTATCCTTTTGTATCAGTTCAGGGTCAGTTCGTGTTACTATACTTCTCCCACTACGAATAGTTATTGGGAAGTTTGGGAACCTACTTTCTTGTGGTGTTTCTGCTTGTACTATTGGTATTAAAGGAGCCAGTCTAGTTTTATCGCCTCTCAACTCTTCTAGAGCAATTTTACTTCTGGGTTTGTGGTCTATAATATAGTCCTCCTCCAAGAATCGGGCATTGGTGCTAACAATGACCTTCTGATCCTTAGGACAATAAAATAAACCACCTTTTGTTCCTTTAGGATATCCAACAAAGAAGCATACATCTGTCCTTGATTCCAACTTATCTGGTTTACCTTTTAGTACATGTGCTGGACAACCCCAAACCCGAACATGTCTTAGACTAGGCTTGCGCCCAGTCCACAGTTCTGTGGGTGTCTTAGGTACTGACTTAGATGGTACCAAGTTAAGAATATATGCAGCTGTCTCTAATGCATATCCCCAAAACGAAATAGGTAAGTCTGAATAACTCATCATAGATCTAACCATATCCATAAGAGTCCTATTCCTTCTTTCAGCTACACCATTCTGCTGTGGCGTACTAGGTGCAGACAACTGGGATTCAATCCCAGCATCTAATAAGTAATCTGTGAACTCCCCTAAGAGGTACTCGCCACCACGATCGGATCGTAGTGTCTTGATATTTTTACCATGACGGTTCTCCGTTTCTGCCTTAAAAATTTTAAATTTTTCAAAGCATTCAGACTTACGGCGCATCAGATAAATATACCCATATCTTGAGTAATCATCAATAAAAGTGACAAAGTACTCAAAACCACCTCTAGCTTGGATGTTCATTGGGCCACACAAATCAGAGTGAACCAATTCTAATATCTCCTTAGCTCTATTGCCTTTGGCCGAGAATGGCCGCTTGGTCATTTTTCCTTCTAAGCAAGATTCACAGACCGGTAGTGCCTCTACTTCCAATGAACCTAATGGTCCATCTTGAACCAGTCTAGAAATCCGTCTTAGATTTATATGACCTAGGCGCAAGTGCCAAAGATAAGTTTGATTCATTTCAGAAGGATGTTTTCTCTTACATGGTCTATTATTGTTATTCACTTCATTTAGTTGCACAGTAGGAGAAACAGGATTAATAATATAAAGACCATCCACCAATGTACCAGAACAGATAAAATGTTTATTTTTCTTAATAACAACGGAGTCATTAAAATAAACTGAATATCCATCATCAACCAACTTAGAAACTGAAATTAAATTCCTTCTAATTGAAGGTACAAAAAACAGTCTTTTAATATTAAAATTCTATTTCTACTAAAAGAAAAGCTAAAATCTCCCACTGCAACTACTGACACTCTCGTGCCATCTCCCAGAAATATGTAAATCTCTCCATCACTTAGCTGCCGGGTCTGCTGGAACCCCTGCAAAGAATTGCAAACATGATTAGTGGCTCCCGTATCTACACACCAGCCACTGGTAGATAACAGCACTAAACAAGTTTCAACTACAAGTGAATGAGATATACCTCTAGCCTGTTTCCTGGCAAGCCAAACTGGACATTGCTGCTTCCAGTGACCTGGCTGCTTGCAGACGAAGCACTTTCCCTTCTTTTTTATTTCCCCATTGGGCTGTGGGGCCTGATGCTGTTTCTTTTTCTGAACCTTTTTCTTCTTCTTAGCATGAGACTTCGAAGAAGAACCTTTTTCAGTAACCATAGCAACTGCAGGCTTCTTAATGAAACTCTCTGCTACCTGAAGTTCTTTAAGTAGCTCTGCCAATGAAAAATTCATTTTGTTCATGGTGTAATTTAGGCAGAACTGCTTAAAAGAATCAGGTAGGGACTGGAGAATGATATCAACCTGGGTTTCCCCATCCATCTCCGCTCCAAGGATCTCCAGTTCATTCAGAAGACTAATCATCTTTAGAACATGATCCCTGACAGGAGTTCCTTCAGCCATATTAGTGTTCATCAGTTCTTTCATCGCAGTCTGCCTAGCTGCACGACTCTGATCCCCAAACATTTCTTTGAGGTTGAACATCATGTCATAGGCAGAGGGCATAGATTGATGCTGATGTTGCAGAACATTTGACATAGATGCCAATATGTAACACCGCGCCATCTCATCAGCCTTAACCCACTTACGGTAAGCTTGGGACTCCTCATCTGAAGCCCCTTCACCGGGCTCTGCGGGACAGACCTGAGTGAGCACATACTTGTACCCTTCTGCAGTTAACACTATATCCAGGTTTCTTTTCCAATCAATGTAATTAGGACCAGTCAATTTGTTTTCTTTGAGTATCACAGCAAGTGGATTGAAAGAAGACATTTTAATCCTGAGAATCATTCATACATCAAATAAGATATAATGAGCAATAAACTTTAAATTCAAAATTATAAGTAGGGCCCCTCAACCACTACATAATAAAGAATTTGCCAGCAGCCTAGTACATTTTGAATAGTATGCCTCGATGGGAGGACGTCTACTACTCATCATTTATCTAGACAGATAAAACCTATTAATTTTACTATCTAGGTAAAAGGTAACATACCAAGTAAAATTAATTAGCTGGCTAACTTTGGTCATATAAATATTTGTAGTGACTCCGATGGGGAGGATACCAATATTTATACCTAAGTGTATACCATCACTCAATGCTAGATCCATTGTCCCATGGTGGATCCCTCAGATGGAGAGGTAATCCAACATTAACAACTACTAGGGATTATTCTTGGTGAGCTGGCAATCAATTTCATCCTATGGGGAGGAAAGCACTAATGCTAACACGTGAAATTAACTACCTCACCAATAAACAAGTGATGGGACCATGGGATTTAAATGTGATTAATTCCCTCTCCCACTTAGTTATTTAAACAATATTTTGAGGGTTATAAAACTTGTGTTTGATTATCTTATAAACACAAACAGCAAGTGATTATCCAATTAACCATGTTCTCCTAGTTATAGACATAAGAACAAAAGGATAAACAATCAAGCAAGTATGCAACATAACCAATATAAACAAGATAAATAAAATCCCTGTTATTATGGTCAAAATTTTCCACGCAGATGAAGATCTCTGTCGCACCATGATTGCTACTTTGCTCGACGATTTGCCGCTTCGCATACGGGGTCTGGGGGCTGGCCCCCAGCATCAGCTCCTTCCGATCCCTTCGCGCTTTGAATTTTCCTTTAGAATCGTGATCTGCAACGGATTTCCTTGAAATCTTATCTGCAACGGATTTCCTCTTATCTGCAAGGATTCTGCTTAGAATCCTATCTGCAACGGAGAATCCTATCATGCAAGGATCTCTTAGAATCCTATCATGCAACTCTTAGAATCCTATCTGAATCATATCTTCATCCGATTCTTCTTAGAATCATATCCTGCAACGTGCAGCAGGTCTCTTCCTCCATGGAGCCGCACCAGATTACAAAAATCCTATGCCTCCATATAGGAGTTCACATGCTACGTATTTACAATCACAAAGCTCTCAAAAAACCGGAGCATACATGCTATAAAATATTACAATGATCCTACGCCTCCTTAAAACCGGAGTTCACAAAACAGATCTAAGCAATATTAAATCAGAACACATACATTCATGTGACCATAATAACAGGATAGAAACCTGCAAAACAACGTTAGCAGCAAGCACGATCCATCCCACGCATGCATATTCCGATTAATGGAGAACATGGCCGCATTATTCATATACAGTATCAGCCGTGGCTCTGATACCACTGTTGGGGAGCGCGGAATACCCCCAAGATCACGGCTATAGCGTATATGAGTAATACAAAAATCTTTTACCGTTCTAATCTATGAGTATAAGATTATACCTTCAGACTTGAACGCTGGAACACTTTGATTTGATTGCTCGACCTCAACCTTTTAGCCTTCCGCCGTATTCCCGAAATACCTTCTTCTCTCACAAGATGGTGGGATCTCTCGGCCGACCTAGGGTTTCTTGTTTTCTTTTTCTCAAAAACGTTAACCCTAGCAACCAACTGAGAGGGTATTTATAGGGCTACAACAGGGACCAATAGGCAAATATGAAAAGGACTTCCCACGTAATTAAATCTCCTAATCCTATCCCGGGTTAGGATTCAATTACGTAAATTATAATTCATTCCACTAAAGAATTATAATTGTACTCCTAATCATATTCGAATTTATATTTTCGAGCCTTAATATTAAATACTTATTATCTCCCCACGTTAAGATTACAGATATCCACCAATTAAATTTAATTACTGACAATATAATTTAATTGGCTGTTATTATCCTTGAGACTTATCCACTTAACTTATTTGATGTATCGGATTCAAAATCCACTTGCAAGATTTGATACAATCAAAACTTATAAGCTTTCTCAAGGGGATATCATCAATCCAAATTAACAGGACGTGGATTCCTTCAACTATTAATATTCACCATATATATAATGTTATTGCCCAACCCACTGAGTTTATTGACTCATATAGAATCTCACTCTATGTGTAATCAAAGCAATAATCACTACATACACGTGTCTAGAAATAGAATTCAGATTAAGAGCATAAGTAATCATAATATTCATGAGTTTTAAATTATTTTATAAAGTCAGTATAAAATAATTAACTCAACTGGGTCCTGTTCAATACACACAAAGTGTACTAGCACAAATAGTTAGAATAAACCATTCCCCGTAGTCAAGACAGACCTACTAAAAATTTGTGCTACAGTTCTACTGATGGTGTGTCCAATTCCATCTAAAACTGTGAACAATAAACTTGTATTCCAAAAGAACCGATGATCTAGTCTTCTGTGTATAAGCCGTACTCTACACACTAGATCAAATACTCTTTGCAAATACTAGACACATGCACATATATAGTAAATGGCACACATTGCTCAAAATGAATTCTCATTAAAAATGTAAAGACATAACATAAAGCATATCTTTTAGTCTATATCTCTATCAATTGTTACATATCAACCATATAACTTAAGCTAACAATATACCCTACCTATAAATATGGCATCTTAGGAGAAGAAAAATGCAGAGGACAAAAAAGTTAAAAATAAAAATAAAAAACCTATATCTGAAGATGCCACAATGTCTCCTCAGCTTTAGGATGCAACCGTCTCGTCTGATCCCAACCAAGATAGTTGCAGCATCTTGGGTTCATGAAAGAATTACTCTCTAGTGCACCTAGGTATCATTCTCATTATTTAGGTATTGTACTAGTAGTATATGTCAAGATACACCAGGTCCCAAATCCTTGCTCAAAATAAAGTTGAGGGAGAGAGAAAGAAAACTAACGAGAATGGACCAAGCCTTATAGTAACAAAATCCTTGGGTGTGAGCAAGAGTTTACGCCATGATGGTTGTTTTCCCCCATCATTTCACTTTTTTATAACATAGTATTTGTTAAGGATGGTGGATATGGAAACCATACCGGTCATTGCATGCATGTAATGCTACTAGTGTAGCCACCATGCATCTTGTGATTGGTCTATTAATCCAACGTCCAAAAGATGCAAGGATGTTACTACTATGCTTTTTGACATGGGTGGGGATGTTCTCTTTAAGGCCACCCTAATGTTTGGGCCCATTCTTTGCCCAATGCCTAGGATCAGATGCTTAGCTGCTTAGCCATTCCTTCATCCATAGCCTTGTGCAGAAAACCTTGAGTTTGCAAACATAAATATTATTGAGAAGTAAGCAAAAGTCTTCAACCGAAAGGCATATAGATCAAATGGACAAGTAATTTTGATGTGCAGCTGAACTAAAAGACAACCAAGGAAGTATTTTTATCCATGACAAAAGTAGCAGTTGACAAAATCAAGTTCACACTTCAAGTTCACAATATTTTGATACTAAAAAAGTGAAACAAGCGTGAAATAATATACAATTTGAGAAAAGTTCAATTTTAGGAAGCTTTAGATTAAAGGTTACTTTGTTATAACCTTTTCTTAGTGTAGAACCATATATGAACAATACCCAAACGGTGAGTATCAAGAACTACTTCAAGAACCTCTTATAGGTTAAAAACTAAAGCATCTAAAAGAGCATAAACTAGTAGCTTGAGACATGTACGTTGCCAAAGTTATAGAAAAAACACGAGTTGAGGGCTTCTTGAATTGGGCCATATACCTAACCCTAATGCTTCGTAATTTGTATATTGGCCAGAGCAAATGAAGTATATCTTGCAAAGACAAGATAAATATATTCGTATGGCTCAAAGAAAACATAAAGAAAATAAGTTCTGAAATAAGGTTGTAAGAATAAAATCAAGGTTCAAGTGCTACCATGATAAGAAAAGATGGCAATCATTACATAGGAATTTAAAATTTATGGGAATGGAAGAGAACACCTTGATTATAAGAGGGTGGGGAAGACAACCAGCTGAAGCTGAAAATCTAATTGCTGGGGATTTAGCTTGACTTTAGAGTAAAGCAATAGTCATTATTTTCAAAGATGACCATCTTAACTGCCTAGATGGCCTACCTAGGTGGAGCTTCCTAGGTGTCAATTAACATATTGTGTGATCATTTAGTACAAAGAATGAGATTGAGTTATGATGATGGGTAAAATTATCATTGCATTAATGCCTGTACACATCGACAATTGGGTCGAATCCAATTCCAATATCCTATCGGCCAGCTGTCACATCCGCAAGGTGGCGAAGCCGGATCGCCTTCAGCAGAGTCGGGTCGTCCCGACGGACCGAGCCATCCTCATACCTTGGCAAACCGAGCCATCCTCATACCTTGGCAAACTGAGCCATCCTCATACCTCGGCAACCTGAGCTATCCTCGTACCTCGGCAAACCATGCCTCGGAAAGCCAAATTGTCCCTCGCCTCGGCCGGACCGAGGTACTCGAACACCTCTGTAGAATCCAACACAGGAGAGTTCAAATTCACAATAACTGAATAAGATTCCAAATGGAGAATCATGTCGGAAGTGGCCTAAGGGCCATAGAAATGGCCTAGGACCTACCTGATCGTTGAATCTCAAGGCATCAACCAACTCTCCTAGCCATCGATCCTCCAACTAATTCTCCTGGTCATCAATCCTCTAGCTGAAAAGATATGGATCCTGCTGGCCTCGTAACAAACTTGATTCGAATCCGTTTCGAATCTCAACAGCTTTCAGACCCCTTTGACGTGTCCAAGGAATCAGGTGATCGTCAATAAATATCATAGCCCCAAATCTCTCAGGTATGCATGCATTCACCTGCTCTCATACTGAAAAACTCCATTAAAGCTCCATCAAAGCTCGGAGCTCTGGAGAGAACACCCATCTAGGGGAACTCTTCTGTGAGAGTCTTCTTCTCATATCTGCTTGCTGTGAATCTCCACTGACATGGGCGTCGGAGGGTCCTCTGCAGAAGGCAACCCCGAGACACCCTCTGCATGTGGACTGTCTTGCAGGTTCAACCCTGGGTGAAGAGACTGGCATCCACTCCCGGAGCCAGGGCGCACCCGAGTCGGAGAACTGATTTCCACGGCAACAGATAGGCGCTAGAGGAAGGGCCTCTAGTCCCATAAACTTGTAACCCAGGAGACAAGACTCAAAAACCAGAAGAAGCATCCTCTAATGGCCAATCGAAAGAGAGCCATATCCGAGGCTCAAGATCAAGCCTTCTCTCAGAGGCCTGACCCAATTAGTAGTGTAGCGCCTCTGCCACCACCCCCAGCTAAGACTCCTTCACCATCGGCAATAGTGGTAACGTTGGACCAGTTTGCCACTCTGGTCCAGCAGGTCCAGACATTGACCCAGCTGGTCCAAGGACTCTAAGGGGTTTCCGGCCCAACTGTTCCTGCTCCACAACTTCATGAAGAGGCTGCTGCCCCTGTTCCACCAGTGATCTCTTCTTACTATCCGCCTGAAGCAGCGGATTATCATCACCGGCCCGTGAAGGCAAGGCCAGTGCCGCAGCGGGCTGGAGGGAAGAGCCTGCTCAAATCTCGACGGATTCGTTCTCCTTCCCTAGTGTCTTCCCAAGACTCGACACCGCTGCCATCTTCTCATCACCCGATCCCTCCTACTACTTTGAATGAAGGGATTAGGCAACAGATGCAGGAGATACATCGAGAATGGCGTCAGGAGTTAGATGCCGTCAGACAAGCCCCTCCGTCCCAACCAAAAGCGGAGCAGGGCATTCCCTTCTCTAAAAGGATCATGAGGGAAGTGATTCCCTCTCATGTCAAGCTTTCCACCATCGAGCCATATCATGGATCCACTAATCCCAATGACCACTTAAGTAGCTTCAGATCCATCATGATGTTCCATGGAGCATCGGATGCGATCCTGTGCCAAGCCTTCCCCTCCACTCTTAGGAGATCTGCCCGAACCTAGTTTAATAGCTTGAAGCCAGGTTCCATTGATTCTTTCGACGAGCTGAGTTGTTTGCTCATCAGCCAGTTCGTCAGCAGCCATCGCTAGTGACGGAGATCCAATTCCCTCTCTAAGATCAAGCAAAGAGAGGGGGAATCCTTGAAGAATTACCTTGGCTGTTTTAACAAGGCCCTCATGGAAGTCGACCATCTCAACCATGAGGTAGCCATGTCTGCCTTGGCTGGAGGAGTGTCAAAGGAGGAAGACTTCTATTTGGCTCTGGAGGTTAACTACCCAAAAAGCCTCTCAGACATGATGTTCCTGGCGGATAAGTATGCCAGGGTTGAAGAATCAAGGAGGTCAGCTCGAGCCGAGTAGCTAAAAAAGAAGGAGGCAAAGGGTTCAGACAAGCAACGAGTCTAGTGCCATGCAAGCCCGCCTCGCCGCCAAGAGAGCTCCTCCACCGCCGCCTCGAGACCAAACCCGGAGTCCAGCTCGAAGGTTCAACCGCTACACTCCTCTCACCGTGCCAAGAGAGCAAATCATAATGGAGATCGGGCATCAGTTCCTTGACCTCCTCCTCTCCGAGGCAAGGCAACTCGGAGGGATATAACCAAGTACTGCCACTTCCATCAGGATCACGGGCATGACATCGAGGACTGTTGGTAGCTCTAGAATAAGATTGAGCAGTTTATCCGACGGAACAGACTGGACCGATTCAGAGGGCCCCCTAAGCCAAACAATGAGAGGGATCGCCAGCCCAAACCTCGCTAGCTCCCACCACCGAACCCTCTGGTTGTCGGCAATGTCAACATGATAGCAGCAACCGACTTCCCATCATCTTGGCCAGGTGAGGAAGAAAACCCGCCAAAGAAGGCTCAGGTTGATGAGCTCACTTTTTCTGATGAAGATCTTTGGGAGGTACAGTACCCCCATGATGATGCTCTTGTTGTATCCTTGAATATGAACAATTATGATGTACACCGCATTTTAATTGATAGTGGAAGCTTCATTAATGTTTTGTATTTCGATGCCTTTGAGAGATTGAAACTCTAGGTAGAAGCCTCCGAGCTGTGGAATCCACCTTAGTAGGTTTCATAGGTGACTCCATAATTCCCGAAGGGGTTATCACTTTGATAGTCTATTGGTCCAGATAGCAACCCAAAAGGGGGGGGGGGGTGAATTGGGTTTTTTAAAAATTAAACTCCTTTTAAAAATAATCCCCCAGCGGAAGTGAAAACTTAGATGTACACGAATTAAAACAGAGTATGCACAGATAGAGAGTTAGAGACAAGGAACAATCACTGCAAACACAAGAATTTTTATAGTGGTTCAGTGTACCTACACCTACATCCACTCTCAAGTACCTCTTGGGTCCACACTATAATCAATCTGATTATAGCAGAGTTGTTTTACAAGCTCATAACTCGAACTTGTTGTTTTTCTGGGTGCACAACGAACCCAGCTAGTTTTCAAGGCTCACCAGCACACAACCTTACAACACAAGCAACTGCTTGCACAAGGCTAACTGCCTCCATTGAATCAATCCCCTGATTGACCCAGCAAACAATAACTTTTTACAAATTAAGAGCTCCTCCAATGAGCAAATATACAATGATAGAACAAAGATAAAGAGATAGGAATCAAAGCATGATTTGCAGATCTTGGTGGCTTGCTTCTTCTCTTCTCTTGAGTGGATCTTCCTTTAGTATGCTCTTGAAGCTCAGAAGATCAGAAAACTAGGGCTTACTTCTTCTTTTGAGATTTCTTCAAAATGGAACTAAGAAAGCTAGAAATCTCTCTCTTTTCTGTTGGAAAATCAGTATAATCTTTCCTTTCGAATCTTCCCTCTTTTCTCTTTTGATTTTCTGATGAATCTCACTCTTATTTCTCTATTTTTCCTTTCTTCTTGTCTTCCTCTAGTTATTTTTTTTCGGATACAACAAAAGCCCCTTCTTATAGACTCTTCTTAATCCATAAATAGCTGAAAACTATCCGTTAGAAACAAGTGTAAGAAGGATTAGAACCAAATATGGTAATAGCCGTTGGGATTAAAAAGATAAAGATAAAGTTTAGAGACGTTCTAACAGTTCTGGAGTCATTTATGACAATCTGGAGTCGACTCTAACTTTTTTGGAGTCGGCTCTAAATCGAAAATCCCCAATCCACTCGATCTGGAGTCATCTCTGACTTTTCTGGGGTCGACACAAAAATCTCTGGAGTCGACTCTAACAGTCCAGGTGTCGACTCTAAGTCGTGACCAGAAAAATTATCATTCTGTCTTTCTATTGGAGTCGGCTCTAACAGTCCAGGTGTCGACTCTAAATTCTGTGCCAATTTTCGGAGTTGACTCTGCGATTCCATGTGTCGACTCTAATGTCTGCAATCTTACCTTGACATTAGATCCAAACTAGAACTTGATTTGTCTTGTGATTTTGATTAATAAATCAAATCATAAACTGAAAAACTTAACCAAAATCATTAGTAACTTTAAATGTTATACGCAAATAGTTTTGTTAATCATCAAAATCAATAATTGGGTCAACATAGTCCGAGCCGGCACTTGGCCCCATGTAGCTATTGTGCTTATGGACTTCCTTGTAACTAAGCTTAGGTCCCCTTATAATGCCATCCTCGGAAGGCCAGGATAGATATCCCTCAAAGCCATCATGTCCATCCCCCATCTCGCCATGAAGTTCCCCACCGAATAGGGAGTAAGAGTTGTTCGGGAAAGTCAAATTATAGCTCGGCATTGCTTTATCGCCGACCTTCAATCCAGGAAGCCCGAGGTGGATAGGCTAGATGCTCGAGAAGATTTTGCCAAGCAATGAAGAGAGCCAGCCAAAGAATTGGAGGAAGTGCTACTCGATGAAGCTCGACCTGACCGAACCATAAAGGTCGGATCACAACTGAAAGGAAAGCTTCGATGAGACTTGATCGAGTTTCTTCAAAAGAATGCTGATGTCTTTGCCTAGTCTGCATCGGATATGCCTGGGATCAATCCGGATGTCCTGGTTCACCACCTCAGCATGGATGAAGCATTTCGGCCAATTAAGCAGAAGAAAAGAAGTTTTGCCCTCGAGCGCCAAAAAGCTATCGAAGAAGAGGTAGACAAACTCATCAAAGCCAACTTCATCCGAGAGGTCAATTACCCCAATTGGCTGGCGAATGTAGTTATGGTGAAAAAATCAAATGGGAAATGAAGGATCTGCATCGACTTCACCGATCTCAACAAGGCTTCCCCAAAAGACAGCTTCCCTCTTCCTCTGATCGATCAGCTTGTGGATTCGACTTTGGACCACCAAATGCTGACTTTTATGGATGCCTATTCAGGCTACAACTAGATTCGGATGACACCCGAAGAAGAGAAAAAAACTGCCTTCATCACCGACCGAGGTATTTATTGTTACCGAGTCAGGCCCTTTGATTTAAAAATGCAGGTGCCACCTACCAAAGGCTGGTCAATAAGGTCTTCAAAGAGCAAATTGGTCGGAACATGGAGGTATACGTTGATGATATGAGGAGTAAGGAGGCATCCCAACATGTGGAGGACCTCGCGGAAAGCTTCACAATGCTTCGAAAGTATTAAATGAAGCTCAACCCGACCAAATGTGCTTTCGGGTCAACTCCAAAAAGTTCTTAGGCTTCATGGTCTCTCAACGAGGCATTGAAGCAAATTCATAGAAAATCCAAGCCTTGCGACATATGGCCCCTCCGGAGTCGATCAAAGACGTGCAACACCTTACCGGAAGAATAGCGGCCCTCAGCCGTTTTATTGCTTGATCGGCCAAAAGTGCCTTCCCTTCTTCATAGTGCTTCGTTCAGCCAAAAATTTCCAATGGACCCCAGATTGTCAGAAGTCCTTTGAGGATCTTAAGAAATATCTCAGCTCGCCACCTCTCCTCAGCAGTCCGAAACTAAGGGAAACGCTGAGTCTATACTTGGCGGTCTCTGAAAATACTGTTGGCTCGATGCTGATCATAGAGGAGAACAAAGTCCAAAAGCCTATTTATTATGTCAGCGAATTACTCAAAGACATTGAAACGAGGTACACGTGGGTTGAGAAGATGATTTTGGCCCTGGTAACATCAGTCCGAAAGCTGCAATCGTATTTCCAAGCAAACACCATCACAGTCTTGACCGACCAACCCATCAAGGTAATTATCCATTGTCTAGAAGCATCGGAAAGAATGACCAAATGGGCTATTGAGCTGAGTGAACATGACATTCAGTATTAACCTCGTCCAGCCTTTAAAGCCCAGGTCTTGGCGGATTTTCTCCTTGAATACAACATACCCAAAGATGGCTCTACTTTGGACACCCCTGGACAACCAAAGCCCAGCGCCCCATGGTTGCTTCACACCGACGGATCCTCAACGCGAGCGATTCTGGTGCCGGTCTAGTCCTCACCAGTTTGGAGGGGGCAACTTTGGAATATGGCATCCGTTTCTCCTTCCCAGCCTCAAACAATGAAGCATAGTATGAAGCCCTACTCGCCAGACTCCGCATCGCCCACGAGCTTAAAGTTGAAAAATTAAATGCCTACACTGACTCTCAATTAGTGGCGGGCCATGTGCAAGGAGAATTCGAGGCTCGAGAGCCGAACATGATTCGGTATCTCCAAAAGGTGCGTGATCTATCTTCTGTTTTGCTGAATTTAAGATTATTTAGGTCCCAAGGGGTGAAAATGCACGTGCCGACCTTTTGTCCTGCATGGCGACTACGGACTCAATGGACCTTGAGCGAAAGTTCCACTTGGAAGTCTTGGAGAAATCCAGCATTGCCGATGCTGATCAGATGATGTAGGTTGACTCCGAACCATCCTGGATGGATCCCCTGCATAAATATCTCAAAGAAGGGTTGCTGCCCACTGACAGAAAAGAAGCAAGAAAGCTAAAAGTGCAATCATCTCATTATGTTTTGATTGATGATCGGCTGTATAAGCGATCCTTCTTTATGCCATTGCTCAAATGCCTTCGACCATTGGAGGCTAATTATTCTCTTTAGGAGGTTCATGAAGGCATCTGCGGCAATCATCTTGGCAGTCGGGCCCTGTGCCATAAGGTGCTGTGCCAAGGGTATTATTGGTCAATGATGCAAAAAGATGCTGATGACCTTGTCTGAGCCTGTGATTCGTGCCAGCGACACTCAAATGTCCAGAGGCTCCCCTCCACTCACCTGACTTCTATATCATCCCCCTAGCCCTTCGCCAAATGGGGAATGGATATCCTCGGTCCTTTCCCCCTTCCAACGGGACAAAGGAAGTTCTTGTTTGTCGCAATAGATTATTTCACCAAGTGGGTCGAAGCCGAAGCGGTCGCCCAAATAACCGAAGCTTGGGCCAAGGACTTCGTATGGAGGTCTATCATCTGCCATTTTAGCCTTCCCCACACCATCATCACCGAAAACGGGAAGCAATTCGATAATCCTAAGTTCCGAGAATTCTGCGAGGATCACGACATTCTTCATCGCCTGACATCAGTCGGACATCCTCAAGCCAATGGAGAAGCCGAGGTAACCAACCGAATTCGCCTGCAAGGAATTTAAACTCGGCTCAATCGGGCGTGAGGCAGATGGGCAGAAGAGCTCCACCATGTATTATGGGCATACCGAACTACTGAAAGGATACCTACAGGCCAAACTCCATTTAAGATGGCTTTTGGTACATAAGCTGTCATCCCTGTGGAGGTCGGGCTCCCCTCCCCTCACGTGGAAGGCTACTCGGAGGAATCCAATGATGAGCAACTCCGAACTAATCTTTATTTAATAGAAGAAGTCAGGGAGAAAGCCCAAATCCGAATGGCCACCTACCAACAAAGAGTAGCCCGCTATCACTCTACCAGAGTCAAAGGGAAGTCTTTCCTTCCCGATGATCTGGTACTTCGGAAGGCATCTATGTCAAAGCCACTGGAGCAAGGAAACTGTCCCCGAATTGGGAGGGTCCCTACCAAGTTACGGAGGTAATAGACCTGACACCTACAAACTCCAAGACCTGAATGGAAAGTCTATTCCTCGAACGTGGAACTCGAATAATCTCCGCGCTTATCATCAGTAAGAGTATGCCCTCATTAAACTTACTCTGTCCATCGCATTAAATTTAACTTTCAAAGGTTCGCAAAAATTTCTATTTTGATTACCTTTCCTTGAAAGCTGGAATAAGAAGCAGGTCTTGCTACATAATCTTTGAACCCTCGGCAGGGCCGAGTGATCTTCGTACCTTGGCCGTGCCAAGTAAAATATATTTGACAAACCTTGGCAGGGCCGAGAGACCTTCGTACCTTGGCAACACCAAGTAAAATATAATCTTTGAAGCCTCGACAGGGCCGAGTGATCTCCGTACCTTGGCCGCGCCAAGTAAAATATATTTGACAAACCTTGGCAGAGCTGAGAGACCTTCGTACCTTGGCAGCGCCAAGTAAAAAATAATCTTTGAAGCCTTGGCAGGGCCGAGTGATCTCTGTACCTTGGCCGCGCTAAGTAAAATATATTCGACAAACCTCGGCAGGGCCAAGAGACCTTCGTACCTTGGCAACGCCAAGTAAAATATAATCTTTTTAAATCCTTGGCTGGGCCGAGCGATCTCCGTACCTTGGCCGCGCCAAGTAAAATATATTTGACAAACCTTGGTAGGGTCGAGAACCTTCGTACCTTGGCAGCGCCAAGTAAAATATAATCTTTTTAAATCCTCGGCTGGGATGAGCGATCTCCGCACCTTGGCCATGCCAAGTAAAATATATTTGACAAACCTCGGCAGGGCCGAGAGACCTTCATACCTTGGCAGCACCAAGTAAATTATAATCTTTATAAATCCTCGGCAGGGCCAGCAATCTTCGTACCTTGGTCGCACAAAATATATTTGACAAACCTCGGCAGGGCTGAGAGACTTTCGTACCTTGGCAGTGCCAAGTAAAATATAATCTTTGAAGCCTCGGCCAAACCGAGTGATATTTCTAAATAATATCTGAAGCCTCGGCCGAACCGAGTGATATCTCTGAATAATATCTAAAGCCTCGGTCGAACCGAGTGATATCTCTAAATAATATCTGAAGCCTCGGCCGAACCGAGTGATATCTCTGAATAAAATCTGAAGCCTCGGCCGAACCGGGTGATATCTTCAAACAATATATCAAATTCTGACGTGAATGGATGACTCCTTTATAACGGCAGCAAAGCCGGGTGATTTCTCAGATGCTCTAGCGTGACTAAAACGTCCTATCATGCTTCGACAGAGGTAAGTAATTTTTCTCTACACACCAACAAGATTACGCAAATTATTTCTCTTTAAAGAAGAACCTACTCCATCCCTTGAGTAGGATCATGCTTACATTACAAATTAGTAGGGCCGCCCAGGCCTTCCTCTAACTTCAACAGAGATGAATGCTTCCTCCACAGAGGACTAAGTATCACCAAAAAGCCTAACAAAGGCAAAGTAACTTAAGCGCTGCCAGAGACTTATAAACTATGCTACGATCCAGAAAGCGTAATACAAATAAAATGACTCTCAACACAATCCCATTGAAAAAGAAATAAGTACTCGAAGAAGAAAGAGTAAGAACTTTCTTTATTGATAAAAATTACAACCTTCCGAGAGACATTACAAGTGCATCATAGCACAGGAAATAAAGACAAATAAAATAAAAGCTCGTTTGAGCAGCTTCGGTTGATGACGATGTTTCTGCATCCGACCTAAGAAATCAGATAAACCAGACAGCTCCATTGAGTCGCTGGTTGATAGCAAAGCAGGCCATCCATGGATCCCTCAGATGGATGAATTAAGGGATCTAAACTGGGCCGAAGACCTATGGATGATGATGCTGAAGATTCTTGCCCTTGAGTGGGATGCTGGCTGCTAGCTGCTACCCAACAGTATAGATAGGAGACCAGCACTACCCACCTCCTTCTTCGTTGAGAAGGACCCTCAGGCGGATGAACTAAGAAATCCAAACTGAGGGGGAGGGAAATCTACATAAGCCATAGGGCCCTGGATGTCTGCATTTTCAGTGGTTTGTGAGGCCCCATGGCATATCAAAGAGGCCATACAAGGAGCATGCGCTCCCGGTATGACCTCTGTGACCGTCCCCATGCGCTCTCCGTATGACCTCCAGGACTCCTCCCTTAAGGACTACTTGCTCTTCAGCATCTTGGATGGAAGACCTAGGGGGAAGGCCCTACCCGGTCTGGCGGTGAATGCCCACCAGGCCCCCTCACCTTGGCGGCGGAGCTTATAGAAAGCCCGGAACAGTGATAGCCCTGGCCGGGCCTCCTGGAAGTAGTAAAGAATGATGAAAGCACAGATGATCCGAATCAAATTCAGAGTCAACTGCGCCGGTGCTAATCTATACCTATCTAAAAGGCTCAGTAAAAAAGGGTGAAAGGGGAGGCGCAGTCCACACCAGAAGAACTCCTCGTATAGAGCGACCCGACCAGGGTGGGTGGAGGTCACTCTATCTTTGGGCCTCGGCGCAGACAGGCGGATGAAGCTGGGGACCATGTACTTAGCCCTAATGGCCTCTACATCCTCGGGGGTCACGGTTGAGGCCACTCCTGACGGACCTGCTGGATCAAAACTCACCGCTGGAGTTTGTGCCGAGCGGTGGGAGGACACAGGAACTGCCCTAATAGGGGAGGCTGAGGTGGGTGGAGGTCTGGTCGCCGTCGGTCGATCGCGGATGGTAACGCCACCCATCGGCCGGGGCACCTGGTTAACTGAAGGGGTTTGGCCTTCACTATCAGAATGGGAAGACTCTACAATGGGCCTCTTACCCTCCCTAACAGCACGGCGGTCCATGGGTGAGACAAAGGATGAGACTAACCTGTTAATCGAAAGGAACTTGAAAGCAGAAAGACTCAGATTGCAGAGGAATTCAAAGAAGGGAAAGCTGGAAGAAGGCGCTAGCAGTGTAAAATCTTTTCCCAAGCCCTTGGAGCGTTTTTATACCCCCCATTTCCGAGCAATGATAGTCGAGGCCCCACCACGTGGTGCTCTTCTATTGTGCCATGGGCTGTCCACCAAAAATCTCGCCTGCGCCCGAGACATGCCACCTTGATTCGCCCCGAGAAGCGTAATCCCCGACCAATCGCAGGGCATAGAAAACGGAGAAGCAATGATAACCCTTACCTTTTTCCCATCCCCTAATGGGCTTCCTCCTTGGGGTGTCCAGCGCCAACGTCAGCTCCCACCTACCGCATGATTGTAGAAGATCTTCGAAGCGACACTGCCTCGGGACGATGCGCTTGCTCACCAAGCTATTGAAAGCGCACTAAGAGGGCAATCATTTTTTAAATTTTCATGCCCCTTTCGCCCAAAGGACAGCAGGCGCATGGCCCTCCGTGCTCAGGGGCGGGGGGCATCTGATGTGGCTGGTATAGCCATAAGGGCAATTTCGGTAAAACAAAAAAATTAAGGCGGCCCCGCCCCGACGTCTCCAAGTCGGCCAAGTCGGCTCCGACCTTCCCTGGTAGCCCCGCTCGGCCCCGGCATCTCCAAGTCGGCCAAGTCAGCCCCGACCTTCCCTGGTCGGCTCTGCTCGGCCCCGGCATCTCCAAGTCAGCCAAGTCGGCCCCGACCATCCTTGGTCGGCCCCGCTCAGCCCCAGCATCTCCAAGTCGGCCAAGTCGGCGCCAACCTGAAGAAAAATATTGATTTTACGATGCCCCAGGATCTCAGGTGTATTTGTATGCATGTATTTTATTTAAATTTAATCTAATTAAATTTATAAAATATGTCATGTATATCTGTAATTGAAAGCATGCAAAATTTAAAATTAAATTTTATACCTTTCAGTTTACGTACCTGATGCAGAACTAGATGTAGATCTAATCTTCTGTGAATAGTTTCCTCTTGATGCCTTGCAAGAGTCACACGTGCCGCTCCTCTATTTCGTACGTACGCCAGAAAACCTTGAGATAGGGGATATGGAATCAGAAGGGATGGAGAACTCTTCTCCAAGAGAGGAGTCCCTCTCTATTTGGACTTCTTTAATTTTTGGACTCTTCTTTTTCTCTGCTCTTTTTTCTCTACTCCTCGAAGTTAAGAAAAGCTTCTTAAATAAACCCATCGTAAAACAACCCAAAATAACCTTTTGAATTTATTTTACGGTATGATAATATCCGATCTTCGAAAGTGGATGGGTTACGGGCATTCACGCGTTGTCAACGCGTAAAGAAAATTTTATAAAACAAATTTACTAATTCATATCATCTCAATGGTAAAATCGTAATTTAAATAAAAGTTTAAATTCACATTATCGAAATGGCAAAATTGTAATTTAAAAGAAGTTTCAAATTCACGTCATCTCAATGGCAAAACTGTAATTTTAAACAAAATAACAGAATCGTAATTTTTTACGAAATGACAGAATCGTAAATTTTTTGAAGTTTCAAAATCTCGTTGGCTGCCCGCAACGATAATATAAAAAATATTTAAAATATTTATAAATACAAAAATAAACAGATTAAATCCGTTTGAAATCCAAATTGAAATCCGAAAGAATCTATGCGAAGATCTTGAACCATACTTCGCATTGGACTTATTTAATTTTAATTTAAAGTAATTTATAATTTTAAAATTCATAAATAAACGATCAGAGGCTATATTGGATATCCGATTCAAACCACTTTGAAACCAGATCTAAATCACTCTATCGTCAAACAACCATTGGTCTATGGTTCAAGTCCTATCCCACAATGGGTTTGAATAAATCCCAAAAATTCACTTGAGTTACAAACTAACTCAAGTTCATCCCTAGAATAAGTACTACCACTAATGCCCAGTGCTATCTAGATATTGCTAGTACAAACTCAGTATTACACATATGACCAAGTCCTACTTAGATCATGGGTTAAGCCTGTCTCCAGGTCACCTGACTATGTGCGTGACTCTATAGGTTCGAATCTAAGTCGGTAGTATAGGAATACTTCCTATACCAATCAATGTGACCATCTAGCAATGGTACCCGATGTCCGAATAGACCAAATATATGCAAAGCAATATTCAGGAACCTAGGCTATGTGTTGGGAGATTGTTGAGAATTTGTTGTCCTTGATTTTGATGATTAACAAAAGACATGTGTACATTAAAAGATGTAATGAGTTTATTTACATGAGCAATGAATTTATTTAGAACAATGAATGAGAATGTTAAAGTATAACTTTAATCAAATTGAAACTAACTTCATGTTCAATGTTTAATCTTTCAAAAAGAAATTCAATACTTCATATTTTAATCAATGAGTTTTTGGAACATTTCTTGAATTGATTCCTAATGTCAATTTTATTATATTCAAGTCAAAATAATGATTTAAAATGAATCTGGAACGAATTTAAAGTCAATCAGAAAACTTTCTGATTTTTGATACGTTCCGGAGCCGACTCTTGAGTTTCAGAGTCGACTCCACTCAGAGTATAGAAATGACTGTCTGTCTCGAGTCGACCCATGCAATTTCTCGAGTCGACCCCCGATTCTGTCGAGCCGACTCCATGACTGTGCGAGTCGACTCCGCTCAGACACCAGAGGTGTGTTTTTCTGAGCACTTCGCGAGTCGACCCCCAACTTTTCATGAGTCGACCCCCGACTGTCAGGAGTCGACACTTTACTTTTGATGAGTCGACCCTATAACTTTCTGAGTATTTCTATTTTTGGTATCACGACCTTGAGCCGACTCGTGGAAAGCAGGAGTCGACTCCAGCAAATCTGGGCAAGATTTTTTCGAATGCCAACTCAGCGTCAACGGTAAGATTTTTAATTAACGGCTATTTTTCTTTGTTTCTAACGGCTATATTTTTGCAGAATCTATAAATAGAGAAGCCATTTTCAAATCAAACAGATACAAACTGAGAGATATTCATTTCAAGAGAAAAGAAAAGAAAAATCGGAAAAATAGAGCTTCATTTAAAAAAATCCATGATTCAAAATAGAGTGAAAGAAAGAGTGTAAAATCAAAGGAAGCTCCTTCTGTGTTCAAGCTCAACAATCCAAGGAAGCTTCAGAAGAAAATCCAAGAGCTATTCAAGAGCATCTCAAGTGAGTTTCAACACTCAAAGAAAAGAGGAAAAGCTCAAATCAACTCCAACATACATTCCATGAAGAATCTTAGCTGAGGCCTGATTCTACACTTCAAAGGAGTTGAGGAAAAGAGGAAAAGAAGAAAAGCTCAAAGCCAACCAACTGCAAATCAGGCTTTTCTAAACTTTATTCTTATATTTGTTTATCTGCTCATTAAGGAGCTTTGTAATTGAAAAACATCAGTTCTATTATTTGTGCCTAGTTCAATCTGAGGGATTGAACTAGAGGAGGTAGTCTTACCTCGGTTCAAGCTTGGTTAAGCTTGTGTTAGGGGTTTTTGTGCTGGTGAGCCTTTGAAAACCAGCTGGGTTTGTTGTGATCCTGGGAAAACAATAAGTTAGAGTTGTGAGCTTGTAAAACAACTCGGTTGTAATCAAGGAAGATTATAGTGTGGACCCAAGTGAATCTTGGGAGTGGACGTAGGTGTTGGATACACCGAACCACTATAAAATCTTTGTGTTTGCCGTGCTTCCATTGACTCTTTCTCTATCTCTGTTTATTCACTGCACTTTGTATTTGAATTGCTATTGCCTTCATTCTTATTAAACAAACTTTTTTAAAAAGGCTAATTTTTAAAGAACCCAATTCACCCCCCCCCCCCTCTTGGGTTGTCATCTGGGCCAACAATTGGTATCAGAGCTAGTGCTCATTAGATTTTGATCACACGATCAAGAGCTAAAGTTTCAAATGGCAACACAAGTTGGATCATTTGCTGAAGGTCATTCTACGAATAGACCTCCACTGTTTAATGGTTCAAATTATTCATATTGGAAAGCTAGAATGAGGATATTCATTCAAGCTTCTGATTATGAGCTATGGGGTGTTATAATCAATGGACCTAGTACACCCACACATGTTATAGATGGCACTATTGTTCCTAAGCCCGAAAGGGACTGGAATGATAATGATAGGAAAATGGCACAGCTTAACGCTAAAGCCATGAATGTCTTATATTGCTCCTTAGATGCTAATGAATTTAATAGAATCTCCACATGTAATTCCGCAAAGGAGATTTGGGATAGATTAGAGGTTACCCATGAGGATACCAATCAAGTAAAAGAATCTAAAATTAATATTCTTGTTCATAAATATGAATTATTTAGCATGGAACAATCTGAAACCATTGCATGCATGTACACTAGATTTACAGATATTGTTAATGGTTTGAAAAGTCTTGGTAAGACATATACTAACTCTGAACTTGTTCAAAAAATTCTTAGGTCATTACCAAGATCATGGGAAGCAAAAATGACAGCAATCCAAGAAGCTAAGGACCTCAACACTTTACCCTTAGAGGAGCTTCTAGGATCTCTTATGACCCATGAGCTGACTATGAGGCAGCATGTAGAGGAGGACACAAAGAAAAAGAAAGTAATTGCCCTCAAAGCTGCAAAAGAAGAAGAGAGCAGCAGTGATGATGATGATGATGATGAAGAGACTGCTCTCTTAGCAAAGAAATTTAAAAGATTTATGAGGAGAAAGAAACCCTTCCACAAGAAAAAATTTGGAGCTAAGTGGGAAGGAGAAAAGGATAAAATAAGGACAAGGACAAAGAAAAAGAGAAAGACCCCTTGACTTGCTATGAGTGTAATAAACCGGGGCACTTTAGGAATGAATGTCCAAAATTGAAGAAAGCCTACAAAAAGAAAAAGAAGGCTTATGTGGCACATGGAGTGACAGCGAGGAATCTTCTTCCGAAGAAGAAGAACAAAAGGAAGTCGCAAACGTATGTTTCATGGCGGACGACAACGATGAGGTAAGTTCCGACAACCCTTGCGATGAATTTGCTTTTGATGAACTTTTTGATGCTTTTAATGAACTTGTCGGGGATTTCAAGGTTTTGAAAAAGAAATACAAGATTTTGAAAAATGAAAACTTAACTTTCATTAAAGAAAAGAAAAATCTTAATAATGAAGTTAAGAAACTTAAATCTGAAAATGAAATTTTAATAAAGAAAAAGAATCAATCTCTAATGAAAATGATAAACTAAGGAAAGAGGTTGAAAAACATAAGAACATAGTTGATAAGTTTACATTAAGCTCAACTAAACTAGACATGTTATTAAATAGTCAAAAAGCAGTTTTTGACAAAGCCGGATTAGGATATAACACTTTAAGAAAACAAAAATCACTTAAAAATATTTTTGTAGTGCTGGCCAAAGTAATTTTACATGTTTTAAATGTAATCAAAAAGGACATAAATCTTATGAATGTAAAATTCTAAAACCTAATAAAAACTTAAATATTAAAGGAAAGAAAATATGGGTTCCGAAAGGAACAATATTTATTGCTACTAACCATGAAGGACCCAAGAAAGCTTGGGTACCTAAACATAAAGTTGATTTCATTGCAGGAATGTCTTGTGGCCAAGAGATCAAAGAGAAAGTGGTATCTTGATAGTGGCTGCTCAAGACATATGACGGGTGACAAAGAAGAATTCATCACCCTTGAAGAAAAGAAAGGAGGAGTTGTTACATTTGGCGACAATGGCAAAGGTCAAATCTTGGGGTTTGGTAACATTCAAATAAC
>UESW01001662.1:118168-202641 GCA_900491605.1 Calamus simplicifolius
TCTTTAGCATCAAGTTCGGGAAAGATTGATGATGAGGAAGATACAAGTTTACTTGAAAGAGGTATTGAAAAATTGGATGTATCTTCAGATCATAATCAAGAAACTAAAGAAGAGGATTTACCTTTGGCTAATGTTAGTGATACTGCTCATAATGATATAGATCTGCCTAGAGATTGGAGATATGCTCATGATCATCCAAGGGATTTGATCATAGGTGATCCATCTCAAGGAGTAAGAACTAGATCATCCATGAGAAATATTAATAATCATCTTGCGTTTGTATCTCAAATAGAACCTGAAACCATAGAAGAAGCTGAAAAAGATAGCAATTGGATGTTAGCTATGCAAGAAGAGTTAAACCAATTCACTAGGAATAAGGTATGGACCCTGGTAGATAGACCTAAAGACCACCCTATAATAGGAACTAAATGGGTTTTTAGAAATAAATTAGACGAAAATGGCATTGTCATTAGGAATAAAGCTAGGCTAGTTGCAAAAGAATATAATCAGGAAGAAGGAATAGATTTTGATGAAACTTTTGCTCCTGTAGCTAGATTAGAAGCTATTAGACTATTGCTTGCATTTGCATGTCATATGAATTTCAACTTATTTCAAATGATGTTAAAAGTACGTTTTTAAATAGTTTTATAAATGAGAAGTTTATGTTGAATAACCTCCTGGTTTTGAAAATCATGAATTTTCAAACCATGTTTTTAAATTACATAAAGCACTTTACGGTTTAAAACAAGCACCTAGAGCTTGGTATGATAGATTAAGTAAATTTTTGATTGAAAATAAATTTACAAGAGGAAATGTTGACAAAACCTTATTTTTAAAAAGAAAAGAAATGGATTTATTGGTTGTACAGATTTACGTTGATGATATTGTCTTTGGTGCTACTAACAATCGTCTTTGCCAAGAATTCGCTAAGTTAATGCAGGGAGAATTCGAGATGAGCATGATGGAAGAACTTAATTTCTTCCTTGGACTTCAAATTAGACAAGAAAAAGCTAGAATCTTCATTAACCAAGCAAAGTACATGAAGAAAATACTTAAGAAGTTTGATATGGAATCTGCTAAACCTCTTGACATGCTGATGAATCCTTCATGCAAGCTGGACAAAGATGAAGATGGTAAGAAAATAGATCAAAAATATTATCGAGGTATGATCGGATCTCTACTTTACTTAACTGCAAGTAGACCTGATATCATGTTTGATGTTTGTTTATGTGCAAGATATCAATCTGAACCTAAAGAATCACATTTTATTGCTGTTAAAAGAATCTTTAGATATCTAAATGGAACAAAAATGTAGGAATATGTTATTCTAGAGACTCAACACTTAATTTGATTGCTTATTCTGACTCTGATTATGCTGGATGTAAATTAGATAGAAAAAGTACAAGTAGTGCATGCCAATTTTTAGGAGGTAACTTAATCTCTTGGTTTAGCAAGAAGCAAAATTCGGTTGCACTATCCACTGCTGAGGCAGAGTATGTTGCGGCTGGAAGCTGCTGTGCTCAAATCCTTTAGATTAAGCGATAACTTGAAGATTATGGCATCACACTTGATAAAATTCCTATTAGATGTGATAATACTAGTGCAATCAATCTAACTAAGAATCCAATTCAACATTCAAGAACTAAACACATAAAAATTAGACATCACTTTATTAGAGAACATGTAGCTAATAATGATATTTGTCTTGATTATGTGAACACTAATGATCAATTGGCTGATATTTTTACCAAACCTTTGAGTGAGGAGAGATTTTGTTATCTTAGAGGAGAATTAGGAGTTTGTGATCCTTTTGATTGATTTTCTGAAACTCTCAAGGTCAACTATCTAAATTTTGGTAGATTTCTTAAAAATCTTCTACACCTTATAAGGAAATTTATCTAGAAGTTTGATTCATTGATTCCCCAATTATTAAGGAGAATTTATCTAGATTTTGATGATGAATTAAATTAGCTTCAGATCCTTGAAATTTAATTTTTTTCACTGAAACTATTATGAAGTCGATACCCTTAATTTTGGAGTCGACACCTTTTTTTAGAGCTTTATGTCTGCTCATTAGAGCCGACTCCGGATTCTGCAGAGCCGACTCTAATTCGAGCACTGACTGATTTTTTGTTCGGAGCCGACACCTCACTTTGCAGGAGTCGACTCTAAGTGAAAAATCGTCACTTTATTAGGGCAAAGTCGATACTTCTAACGACTCAACCCTTTTTCAATCCCTTTCAAATCCTTCTCCAAAGCACTCCAAACTTTTCCAAACTCTTCAAAATCCTTGATTCCAACTTCTATTGATCTCCAATGGCTCCCAAAAGGCGAGGATCCATGTTTGGCGCGGCCATTCCTACCGGAAGATGTTCCATTCGAAGAACCGAGAAGGAATCTTCTTCCAGTTCTTCGTCTTCCTCTTCTTCCACTCCGGAAGCTTCTCCATCATCCTCCCGCATCGACTTGTTGGCTGGAAAGGTTATCACTACAGGAAGGAAGGTAGATTTTAACCTATTTGAATTGGAAGGTTTTTCAATAGGGAGACAAATAAAAGAGATGGGTTGGGAAAAGATTTGCTCACTAGATGTTCCGACCTACCCTGCCCTCGTGAAAGAATTCTACAGTGATTTATGTAGAGGGGAAGGAGGTCTTGTGAGTTTTGTGCGTGGAACCAAAGTGGTAATCACTACAGAGTCACTAGGAAATCTTTTGGAGATGCCCACTGTTGGTTTGACTGCATGTCAGCATGATGACATAGGTGGAGCCCTGTCAAGGATGCTTGGAAGAGAAGTTTCTAAATTTGAGGAGGTAATGGCAAATCAACTCAACCTGGAACTTCGATTACTTCATAATATTTGTGGGAGAATCCTATTTCCTAAGATTGGAAGATTTGAGTATGTCTCGGAGTGAGACATTCTTATGATGGACTGCATCATCACTGGTCAACCAGTAAATTTGGCCGGAATGATGATTGGTTATATGACAGAGGCAGCTACAAAGAAAAGATCTACACTGCCATATGGTATGGTTCTTACACTAGTATTCAAAAGCCATGGAGTAAAGATAATGGAGAATGAACTGCAAAGGAATCTCAGATATACTGACTACTATAGCATCTCCACTATTCATAGAATGGGATTCAGGAAAGTAAATGGCCAGTGGCAAAGAAAAGGACAAGAAGCTAGAACTGAGGAGGCCAGAGAACAGGATGTCCCTGGACCATCTACTGCTGGACCATCAGTTGCGGGACCATCTGGTGCTAGACCGAGCACTTCTTCACCCCCTCAGGTGGTGTCAGATTTGTTGGCTGAGCCATCAGGTTTTTTAGAGAGGCAGCTTGATCAGCTCAGGGCCTTATTAACTGAAAATAATTCAGAGATGAGAAATGAGATGAGACTGCTCTCTACTAAACTTAACATGATTGCATCTACATTGGATAGATCTGTGGATACCCTATCATCTGAGCTTCACAAGATTTTTGAAAGGCTGGAAGGGATCGCAGATGGATCTAGAGCTTATATTGATGCTACTGGACAATTAAGAAGAGATATAGATTTTGCCATTACACAGATTGAGGATTGTCTTGAAGGCTTCAAGAAATCACAGAAAGATGAAATTATGGAGTTAATAGGTCATCTGAAGAGAATTGTCTACAAACATACTTGATTGACCTTCTACTTTCTATTTTGATATCTATCTAAGCCAACTCAAGTCAAATCCCAATCAGCTTTTATGCTCATGTCCAATCAAACTTAGCTTTCATATTATGTTGATAGCTTGTACTTAGGATGTTTACTCTTTTATATCTTGGTAATTGATGTAATGAAATGTTTTAATGTAATGAAAAAATGTTTGAATGTTTGATACAATGATGGTTGCAATGAATGAAAGTCTTAGAATATTTACTCTTCTCTTCAATTATTTTGAATCTGAATATCACCTTAAAATCCTTTATATAATTGTGTTTCACCTTTTTGTTGATAACAAAAAAGGGGAGAAAAGAAGAATTGTATATGCATAAAGAAAGGGGGAGTTAGAAGCTATTTTATGCAGGGAGAGCATAATCGTTATTTGATACAGTAATGATACAGTTTATGTTTCAATTTTGCTTACTTTGAAACTGTGGCTTATATCTTAAATTGAACAAATTTAAAATCTTGATAAGGTTTACAATGTTTATGAATTCCAATGCATATACTCAAAGTTTTTGTCATCATCAAAAAGAGGGAGATTATTGACCCAATTATTAATTTTGATGATAAACAAAACTATTTGAGTATAACTCATGAAATTACAAATGATTTTGATTAAATGTTTCAGTTTATAACTTGTTTAAATGATCAAAATCTTGAGAGAAATCAAGTTCGGAGCTCAATTCCAATGTCAAGGTAAGATTTAGATATTAGAGCCGACACCTAGAATCACATAGTCGACTCCGGAAAATGGCACGGACTAAAGTCGACACTTGGAACCTGTAGAGTCAACTCCAATAGAAAAACAGAAAGATAGTTTTTCGGGTCTCAAGTTAGAGTAGACCCCAGAAAAGTTAGAGTCAACTCCAGAAGCAAAATGTGTCGACTCCAGAACAGTTAGAGCAGACTCTAAATCGGGCTGTTTGGGGATTTCAAGTTAGAGTCGACCCCAAGAAAGTCAGAGCCGACTCCAGATTGTCAGAATCGACTTTCAGATGTGTCAGAACATCTCTAAACCTACTTTTTACTTTAAATCTCAACGGCTATTACCTTATTTGTTTCTAATTTTTCTTCCACTTTGATTCTAACGGATAGTTTTCATCTATTCTTAGTATTGGAAGGATCTATAAAAGGATGATGAATATGACCGTTTAAAAAGAGAGAAAAATAAGAAAAATAGAGAAGAAAAAGGAGAGAAAAATCCAAGAGAAAATCAGAGGGAAAAATCAAAGGAAAAATCGTATTGATTCCCTTAAAGAAAAGAGAGAAATTTCAAATCTTCACACTTTCATTTTAAGGAGATTTCTAAGTTTGAAGAAGCAAACGAGCAAGCCCTAGTTCATGTTCTTCAACTGATCTTCCGAGCTTCAAGAGAATACTCAAGGAAGATCCATTCAAAAGCAAGAAAGAGGAGAAGAATCAAGCCATAGAAATCTGCAAATCAGGCTTTTATTTCTATCTCTTTGTTTGATTAGTTAACTTGTCTTATTTGCTCATTTAAGGAACAGTTATTGTATCAAACATTCTTATTCTTCTTGTGAACTGAGTCAATCAGGTGATTGAATCAGTTGAGGCAGTTTGCCTTGTGCAAGCAGTTGCTTGTGTGTAAGGTTTTTGTACTAGTGATCCTTGGAAACCAGCTGGGTTCATTGTGCACCCAGGAAAACAACATGTTTGAGTTGTGATCTTATAAAACAATTCTGCTATAATCAAGGTTGATTATAGTGTGGATCCAAGAGGTACTTGGGAGTGGACGTAGGTGTAGGTACACCGAACCACTATAAAATTTCAGTGTTTGTCGTGCTTGTCTCTTTGTCTCTTCCTCTTCATCTTCTCCTTGCATATTATGTCTTAACTATTGCATATCTGTGATTTATTTTAAGTTGAAGGTTTTACTTCAAAAGTGTTTAAAATTTTTAAAAGACCCAATTCACCCCCCCCTCTTGGGTTGCTATCTGGGACAACATCTTTCCATGTTAGTTCCCATGGCTTCTTTGCCTTCCTGCTCTATTTCTGATTTCGGGGGTCGTTCCCCCATTCCTTATCAACCTTCTGCTTCTTTACCGAGTCATTGGACCATCCCGTCTTCTGACCACACTTCACCGGAACGGCGGCGGTCGGCCAGACACCCCGCAATTGGGGGTCGGCCAGCCGTCGGACGAACCTCTCCCCAACGCCGTCCGGCAGCCGCTGGTCCCTCCAGCGCTGTCAAGGAGTCCCCCGAGTGGACTGCCTCAACCATGTCTGCTCAAGACATACTAAACTTAGGAGCCAAATATAATTTCCCTCCAAATGTACGTTTTTCCTACCCCGCTCCTAATGACAAGGTAACCTCTTCCCGTCCCGGAAGGGTTGCCTTGTACGGAGCCTTCTTTAAGGCAGGACTTCGATTACCCATTCACCCTTTCATCCTTAATCTTCTAGATAGGTATTCTTTAACACCCTCCCAATTAGTCCCTAATTCCATCCGGACCATCGTTGGTTTTCTAATTCTTTGTCATCTGCAAGGTATAGAGGCTAGCATTTCCTTATTTCACAGTTTCTATACCCTCCGCAAGCAAACGGGTTAGTGGTCCTTCACCCCAAGACCCACTAGGATCCTCAAATTATATCTTCCCACCTCTGTTAAAGGGTGGAAAGATAAGTTTTTCTTTGCCAATGTCGAGGGGGTGAGCGGAAGCTGGGGGACACCAACCACTGATGCCAATAGGGATTCTTCCATCCTTCCGAGGGATCGAATGGCCTTTGGGCAACTTCTAACTGTCGATATCCCTTGGTGCAATCAGCTTCTGACTGACGAAAACCTCCGTCTCGCCGGTCTTATTCCATCTAGCGGTGAGCACTTGATTACTTACCTCCTTCCTCTCTTCTTTGTTCCTTGCATTCATTTTTATTATTTTTATTTTTATTATTATTTTAACTCCTTTCCTATTTTTTGATATAGGGATGACGCCATCACTCCGTGAGATCAGGCAAGCCGCTTCCAGGAAGAGGAAGGCCAAGAGGAATGGGGCCCCCGCCGAGAGGAGGGCCGTCATCAAGATTCCCAGGAGGACCGACGCCGGAAGGGCCGAAGCCGGTAGGGCTGAGGTCATGGATCCTTTGCATGGGCACGAGGCGGTGGAAGCCCAAGCCGACGAGCCCATGAGGAACGACGCAGTATGGGCCGAAGCCAGCGGGGAAGTTGGACGGAACGAGGAGGGAAGAAGTGATTTGCCTTCGCCAGCACCAGCTCCCCCTCCTGATATTTTGCTCGATACCTCTTCGGAGCGAGTTGTGAAAGCACTGTCGCCCCCGCCCGAAGCCGTCGAGATAAAGCCAGCCCACTCAACTACAAAGCTGACTCCAGCTGCTGTTATATCCCCTAAGGGAGCAACAACCGAGGTGCCTCCACCAGTGAAAGTGCCGGGGGGTGGTAGAGTCAGAGGCAGAGTCCTCCCACGCGGCCCCCACGTGAATGGAAGCGAAGGGCGTTGATCCTTCCTTCCAATCGATTTTGGCAAATTATAGTCACTGGGCCGAGCGAGCACTGAATGAGACATCCGTGTTCGAGGTGCAGGAGTTCCTCCGTCATCAGGGGAGGGCTACCTTCTTTCGAGAGGCATCTGTGGCGCACCTCTGGGTGAGTTTTGCTCCACTATCATCATTTTTTTTCCTTTTTTTCCTAGATTGTTTTCTTTGTCTAACTTAAACACCCTATCCAGGCGTTGAATTCTATTATTGCCATGAGGGACATGTGGGCCCTGGGCGATGCTACTCTCGATCAATCGTTGGAGGAGATGCGAGAACTTCGGGCCAGGGCAGAGAGGGCAGAAATGGCCTTGGAGGATACCCGAGCAGAAACAGCTCGGGCGCTTAAGGGCAAAGCCGAAGCCCTCCGGCTAAGAGCTGAAAAGGCAGAAGAGGCATTAGAAATCGCCCAACACAAAGTGGCCAATAAGCTAGATAATGCTCAAGTGGCCGAAGAAAAACAAAGGGTAGCGAAGGAGAAATTGGTGGTAGCGGAGTCGGAAGTGTATATGCTGAAGAACCGATTACACTCTGCCACCATTGAGATAGGGGTGGCCGAAGAGAGGGCCAAGAATGCGGAGGAGATTGCCCGCCAGTCCAATGCCAAAATTGCTGATTTGAAGACGGTGACGATCGAAGCTGAGAAGAAAGTCGCCGAGGCCGAGAAGAAGGTTGCGGAGGCCGAGAAAAAGGCTGCAGAAATCGAGCAAAAGGTTGCAAAAGCCGAGCAGAGAACCTCCGAGGCGGAGAAGAGAGCTACAGAGGCCGTGGAGAACTTCAGGAAGTCTAGCGCCTTTAGCAGGGAATTGGCTGAGTTGACAGCTTTTGCATATGAGGGCAGCTTCCAAGACTGCAAGGAAAAAATCCAAAAACTCTATGGCCTTGAAGGGATCGAAGGGTTGGAGCCAAATGACATCCCGAAAGATGACAACTTAGCTCCAGACGATCCCTAGTCTCTTTCACTTTGAATGTAATGCTTCAAGTCCGATTTAAATCGGCGATTTTGTAAACCTTGGCTATTAATGAATCTTTTGATCCGTAATGTTTATATCTTGGTTCATAATTGGGTCCGCTAGTGTGTGAATTGACGCGAACCAAAAACCTATGGCCGAAAAATTACAATACGATTCCCTTTTTGAGGGACATTAGAAAATCAATTAGAGAACTGATGCGGGATTAGTCTTGGTTGCAGACACGAGGGTCAAAGCACTTAGAGTAGGACCACGTTTGTGCGGACGCAAAGTCGTTCAATGCCAACACGAGGTTGGATAAAATGCCGACGCAGAGCGGGGCTTAAGTGCCGGCGCGGAGCCGGGCTAAGTGCCGATGCGGAGCTGGGCTTTAAGTGCCGACGCGGAGCCGGGCTTCAGGTGCCGACACAGAGCTAAGCTTTAGGTTCCGATGCGGAGCCGGGCTTCAGGTGCCAACGCGGAGCCGGGCTTCAGGTGCCTACACGGAGCTGGGCTTCAGGTGCCGATGCGGAGCCGGGCTTCAAGTGCCGAACGCGGAGCCGGGCTTTAAGTGCCGACATGGAGCCGGGCTGGGCTTTAAGTGCCGACGCGGAGCCGGACTTTAAATGTCGACGCGGAGCCGGGCTGGGCTTTAAGTGCCAATGCGGAGCCGGGCTTTAGTGCCGATGCGGAGCCAGGCTTCAAGTGCCGATGCGGAGCCGGGCTTTAGTGCCGATGCGGAGCCAGGCTTCAAGTACCAACGTGGAGCTGGGCTTTAGGTGCCGATGCGGAGCCGGGCTTTAGGTGCCGATGCGGAGCCGAGCTTTAAGTGCCGACATGGGGCCGGGCTTTAAGTGCCGACGCGGGGCCGGGCTTTATTGAGAAGCCAAAATGCTTAAACACTTTCATTAGTGCAAAAGGATGAACGACAATTATAGGCTAATGTTTAAAACAAATATGACAATGGGTTACTGATAACACCGCCTGAGATTATCCGCATTCCAGGTATGAGGGAGGGGTGTCCTATCTAGTTCTTCGATCCGGTAAGCTCCGTGATGAAGTGCCTGGGTGACCCGGTAAGGCCCTTCCCAATTGGGGGATAGCTTACCTCCCTTCGTAGGTTTGGAGACTGTAGCTCGCCTGAGGACCAAATCTCCCGGGAGGAACGTCCTGGGACGGACTCGGGCGTTGTAGTACTTTACAATCCTTTGTCGGTAAGAGGCCATTCTGATTCGTGCTTGATCAGTAAGATGGGTCTACCCATCTCCCCTTGAAGTTGTCCAAGCGCGTCCTGAGTCCTTGTAAGATTGTACGATCCATCACTTCGATTGCCCCGTTAGTTTGCGGGTGACCAACAGAAGTGAACCTTTGGTGTATTCTCAGTTCAGCACAGAAGTCTCTGAATGGGCCATTATCGAACTGGCGTCCGTTGTCGGTAACGTGCATGTGAGGTAGTCCAAATCGGCAAATAATGAACTTCCAAAAAGAAACTTCTCGCCTTAGCTTCAGTAATCTTGGCTAGCGCTTCAGCTTCCACCCACTTAGTGAAATGATTGATGGCAACAAGCAAGTACCTCCGTTGGCTAGAAGCAGAAGGGAAAGGTCCCAAGATGTCCATCCCCTATTGGGCAAACGGCCATGGAGCCGATAGAGGGCTCAGTCGAGAAGTTGGTTGTCATTGGATGTTGGCATGCCGCTGGCAACTATCACATTTCCGGACTAGCTCGGCCGCGTCCTCCCGCATGGTGGGCCAGTAATAGCCTTGGCGTTGGGCTTTGTAGGCCAGTGCTCTACCCCCCAAGTGGCTTCCGCAGATACCTTCATGGATCTCTCGAGGATGTAATCGGTATCTATGGGGCCAACACATCTCAAGAGGGGATGGGAGAAGGACCTCCGATACAGCTGCCCGTCGAACATTAGGAACTTGTGTATTCGCCGTTTGAAGATCTTGACTTCAGTGGGGTCAGTTGGTAGGGCTCCAGTAGTAAAGTACTTAGTGTAGGCGTCCATCCAAGAAGGCTCTTGGTGGACTGGCATGGATTCTTTTATTGTGTCAATGCTCGGGGTCTCCAGGCGCTCCATATAAGTTCTTCCCAAGGTTCTATTGGCCGATGTAGCTAGACGAGACAGCGCGTCGGATCTGGCATTCTCCTCCCGGGGAATGTAACTGATGCTAAAACGGGTTAAGGGGGAGACCTGCGACTGCACCATACTCATGTAATGTGACATGATGGGATCTCGTGCCTCGTATTCGCCCTTTATCTGGCCACAAACTAGCTGAGAGTCGGTAAAAACTCTGAGATGCTTTATCCTGAGCTCACAAGCTAGCCGTATTCTGGATAATAGGGCTTCGTACTCGGCTTGGTTGTTGGTAGCTGGGAAAAGGAAACGGAGGGCGTACTCCGTCACCACTCCATCGGGACTGGCTAGAATGAGGCCAGCCCACTTTCCTGAGAGTTTGATGCCCCATCCACATGAAGGAGCCAGTCCATCCCTTCTTCCTTGATTTCATCATCTGAAGGGCTTGTACGGGTTTCTTCCCTTTGTTCTTTTGTCCATGTGCCTTCGACCAAGAAGTCCGCTAAGACTTGGGACTTCATAGCTGTCCTGGGCGGAACGACATATCGAATTCTTCCAACTTGACTGTCCACTTTGCTAGCCGGCCAGAAGTATCAGGATGGGACAGGACCGCCTTGAGCGGCTAGTCGGTGACCACCACGATCGGGTGAGCTTGGAAATAGGGCCTGAGGCATTGGGCGGAGACGATCAGCGCAAAGATGACCTTTTCGACTTTCGAGTACCTTGTCTCCGCATCATGCAGCACCTTGCTGGTGTAATACACTAGATTTTGCGTCCCATCGGCATCCATGCGCACCAGCACGGAACTAATCGCTTTGGGGGAAGCCGCAAGGTACAAGAAGAGTTCTTCTCCACTCCTTGGCTTGGACAGCAGTGGTGGGGCGGATAGAAATTCTTTTAATCCTTCGAAGGCCTCCTGACACTCCCTGGTCCACTCGAAACCATTGACTCGGCGTAGTGCCTTGAAGAAAGGTAAACACCTCTCCGCAGACTTGGATAGGAAACGGCTCAAGGCCGCTACCCTTCCGGCCAAACGTTGCACTTCCTTCTTATTGGAGGGAGATTTCATGTCCAAGATGGCTCGGACTTTATCGGGATTCGCCTCTATTCCTCGTTGGGTCACCATGAAACCCAAGAATTTACCGGCCGTCACCCCAAAGACACACTTACAGGGGTTCAGCATCATCTATACCGGCGGAGGTTATCGAAAGTCTTCGTCAAGTCGGCGATATGGCTGGTGGCGTGGATGCTCTTTGTCAGCATGTCGTCCACGTATACCTCCATGTTGCATCCGATCTGGCTCTCGAAGACTTTATTCATCAGCCTCTAGTAGGTGGCTCCGACGTTCTTTAGTCCGAACGGCATCACCTTGTAGCAGTAGATTCCCTTCTCAGTTATAAAGGAGGTAGCCTCCTCGTATGCGGGTTCCATCCTGATTTGGTTGTACCCAGAGAAGGCGTCCATGAAACTAAGTGTTTCATGGCCAGATGTGGTATCTACCAATTGATCGATTCAGGGCAGAGGGAAGCTATCCTTCGGGCATGCTTTGTTAAGATCGGTGAAGTCTACATACATCCTCCAACTCCCGTTGGCCTTGCGGACCATTACGACGTTGGCCAACCAATCGGGGTATCGAACTTCCCGAATGTGGCCTGCAGCTTTTAGTTTACGGACTTCCTCATCGACAGCCTTCTGTCTATCCGGAGTGAAACTCCTCTTCTTCTGTCGGACAGGCCGGCATTCTGACTTGAGGTTGAGTTGATGAGTGATTATCTCCTCGGGGATGTCTGGCATATCAGACGACGACCATGCGAAGACGTCGGAGTTGGCACGCAAGAAAGCAAGGAGCTGATCGCGGGCCTCCTCTGGAAGCAATGCCCCGACTTGGATGGTCTTCGCAGGGTCGTCTCCCAAGGGAAAAATTAGGAGGCACTTCGCTGACTCCCCTCTCTTCTCCACCTCTCGGGGGTCAGTCAGTTTAGGTGCAGTCGCCGATGCAGTCTCTTGCGGACTGGGGGCTAGGTGGTAGCAGAGTGGCAACGGGTTTTGCTCTCCCCTCATTTCTTCTATTCCTTCGTTTGTGAGGAACTTCACAAGTAGCCTTTTAGTGGAGATGACAGCATCCAACAGGTTTAAGCCAGGTCTCCCCAAAATAGCATTGTACGCCAAGGGGACCCGCACCACCAAGAAGTTCATAAAAACCGTGCTCTGGCATGGTGGGGTTCCGGCTGTGACTGGGAGAGTGATTTCTCCTTCGACCCGGACTGAATCCTCGGTGAAGCCCATCAGCGGAGTGGTGATAGGTAAAAAGAACTTGCAGGTAAACTCATTCTAACACAAGCGTCGTAGCTTAAAACATTCACTGAGCTTCCACTATCAACCAAGATCCGCTTTACAGGATGTTTGGTGATCATCATAGAGACGACGATGCCATCATCGTTTTTATTTACTACCCCCTCTAGGTATTTTTTGAAAAAAGGAATTACAGGATTGTCATCTTCCTCTCGCTGTCGTTTGGAACCGCTGCCTGCGCCCCAGGAGATCATGGCCACCGTCTTCTCTGTTGGGGCGTTGTCCAAGGCAATCTGCTGCGTGGGAGGTGCTGACGGACCCCGGTTGTAGGGTTCCCCCGGCAGACGAACTTGCTCAGATGGCCTTGCTGGACAAGCTCCTCGATAGCTTTTTTCAGTTGATGGCAATCTTCAGTGTCGTGGCCATAGTCTCTGTGATATCGGCAATAGACTTCTTTGCTGCGGGGGACCCCTGACTTTATTGGAGGTGGACGCCGAAAGTAAGGTCTTCCTCGATATCTAACAAGATGTGAGATATCGAAGCAAGGAGGGGTGTGAAATGCTCCTTGGGAACTAGTGTTTGGGGCCGGCTATCCGCACGACAAGACGGCTCAGGCTTTCTGGACCGTCCTCCAGCGGGTTCTACGGGTGCTGACTTCTTGCTAAAACTTTTGTCGGCCTCCCTTCTGGAAGAATCTGCTTCGTCGCGCGAATGTACTTCTGTGCCCGGCTTAGCAGCTCGGCGTAGGAGCCGGGGGGCTTTTTATCTAGAGAATACGCAAATTTGGATGGGCGGAGTCCTCGCTTCAGCGCGAGAGTGGCTATAGAATCCTCTAAGTTATAGACCTCGAGTGCGGCCTCCTTGAACCGAGCCACGAAATCCTTCAGAGTTTCCCCGCTCCTTTGTTGGACAGTGAACAAGCTATCGGTGACTCGAGGGATCTTCCGGCATGCGTCGAAGTGGGCCAGGAAAGATCGCTCGAGTTACTTGAACGAGTTGATGCTGCGTGATGGCAGACGAGAGTACCATACACGCGCCGCTTCCGAAGTGTGGCTGGAAAGGCAACGCACAGGAGAGGGTCCGTCGCCCCCTGGACCTGCATGAGGACCTTGTAACTCTCCAAGTGATCTAGGGGTTTGTCGTACCATCATACGGGTCCAGCTGAGGGAGACGAAACCGGGGTGGGACCGGCTCCTCCATGATGCGACACGAAAGAGGTAGATGACGATTGTAGTCCACTCCATTTGGGTTGGCGATTCGGCGGCTGAGTTCCTCCAATCGTTGATGATACTCATCGAGCCGTTGCTCGGCCCGACAAGCGGCCTTCTTGCTTGAGTCTCCTTTGGAAGAGTCAGAGGAAGAGGATGGAGAGGCCCGCCAGTGTATTGGGTGCAATCGTCGTGGCTCCTTCTCACTGCGTCGCCTGCGACAACGATCGAAATGACAGGAAAGGGACCGTCGCCATTTCGAGGTTTCCCGGCGGCGAGACCTCGGGGACGAGTGGTGGGAGGCCTCAGGAGGGGTCCTTCCCTGATGAGGTTGAATGGTTTCATGGCCTTCCTCACGGAGCGGAGGGGCTGAGATGGCGGTCCAGGTACGGCAGTGAAGCAATGCTCCTGCAGTCCCCGTACCACCGTCATCAGATCCTGCACTTGATGGGCTAGGGCATCTAACCGATCGAACTGGCTAACCTGCGGTGGCACAGGAGGCGGAACATGGAGGTTGTCCTCTGATTGTTCAGCCTGCAGGATACGCTCCGCAGCCTGACTGGTAGAAGCTTCCTGAGCTCGCGTGGTTACCATCGCCTCCCTTGCAGGGGTCACAGATACATTGAACAAACGTTCACCTGCTCCCCTATCTGGCGCGCCAATCTGTTGCTGCCAAACCACTTGCAATGACCATCAGGTGAGCTGGGATCTCCGCAGGCCTTCTAGAGTACAGAAAGGTCACCGTCTTCCTCCAGGAGCCTACAAACAGTCCCGGACTGGTGGTTTCGGTGGGGACCCTCTGACGCCTAAGTCAGTGGGTTGTAGAACAAGAAAGTTGTATATCAGTAGAGTTCTAAAGAGAAGAGTCCCTTCGCGTTGAGCTTGGGTCCTCTTCTTCTACCTCTCTGGGGAGCCACGTTCTCCTGAACGGTAAGTGGGTGAGCCATTACTGAATGGGCGCTATGTATGCCGGTAACTGCGGGGGCGCTAGTACCTGCCCGTGATTTCAGCGAGCGAGATACGTGGTAACAGATGTCTCGAATCTCGGGGTCTATTACTTGAAGTGGGTTTCAGTGTATTTTGGAAAGTATGGCACCATGTTATGGTTAGAGCCAGACCAAAGCTGTAGGCCGGAGCCAAAGGTCGGAGCTGGAGGCCGAAGCCAACGCTGGAGGCCGGAGCCAAAGGCCAGAGCCGACGCTGGAGGCCGGAGCCAAAGGCCGGAGCTGGAGGCCGAAGCCGACGCTGTAGGCCGGAGCCAAAGGCCGGAGCTGGAGGCCGGAGCCGATACTGTAGGCCGGAGCCAAAGTCCAGAGCTGGAGGCTGAAGCCAATGCTGAAGGCCAGAGCCAAAGGCCGGAGCCGACGCTGGAGGCCGAAGCCAAAGGCCGGAGGTGGAGCCAAAGGCCGGAGGCGGAGCCAAAGGCGGGATAAGATTCCAAAATCCCAAGAACGAGCTATCACATCATTAATTCCGGAAATTGCGTAGGGGGTTATAACATCGCCTAGAGGAGATGGCCAGCTGTATCATGTATCAATTTCATTAATTTACCTTAAGAAAAAATAGGTTAAAAAGACTATGATGATGGATAAAGCTGATCAAATAATACATTAATTAAACTCAAATAGGATTATGCACGGGTAACTAACTCTCATGCTTATTTATAGGCTCAATCTTATTGAACCATTAGGCTTATATTTTTTATCAGATTTGATTCAATTTCAAAAAGCCAATTCCAGTTTCATCCATCAAATTAGATTTTCTTTTTCTTTCTCTCTCATTTGCACCTCGTTAGGATTTTTTTCACCCAAATCTATAAATTCTAGGGCTTCATTAAGCAGATTAAATGAGTCACTTGGCAAATGATCAGTTGTATATGAACTATTAAGCTGTCTATAATTTGTTTTTTATTTCTCCTGAATCATTTTTTAGATTGAATCTAATTTTTTTCTCCTAATCTATCTCATTAGTTTATTTTTAATATCCAAAATTGTAAAATTTCATTCTAGATTTGATGGGTTGAATAAGCCATCTGGACCATCATTAGCTTTAATCATGCAAGACGTGTAATTTATGTGTTTGATTATCGTGAAATGCTTTAGTACCAATCTTCTATCCCTTGAGCACTTATCTTACTATATTGGTATAATAGATTAATATGTAGAAATTTTCAAGGATTATTATACGGAATTTTAGAACTCTAAATAGCACTAAAATAAAATTTTATTATCGTACCTATTTGTTTGAATCATGATCTATGCAATTCACCACATAAAGGTCTAAATCTTCTTCTTCCTGCTTCTTCCTTAGAAAGTGTTCTTGATGAAAAAAATTAATCATAATATATAAAGAGAAAAAAAGGGAACCTAACCTACTTATAAAAAAAAATTTAATAGGCCCTTCCAATCATAAGACACTATAGGGTTTCGGATTCATACAAACCACTAACTATATCATTCAACATAGATATGATCAAGCTTAAAACCAAATATATCACAATTTTAATCAATAGTAGGCTCATTTGACTTATATCATTGGATCAAATTTGTTCAGTTAATTTTATAAAATTAAAATTATAATAATTAATGATAACTTATATATAAAATTTTTTAAATATAATTCTAATACAATAGAACATTTCTCACTCTCATTTCTTGGATTCATTATCACCATATTTCCATGTTTATGTACCAGAGGACATTGTTATTATTAATTTGAATTTCATGCATAAAAGTGATTGAAGACAAGTTGTGCCGAGCTACTCGCAAAGCACACTGATTTCAATAAACCAAACTTTTTTTTTGATTTATTAAAATATTCAATTTCTTCAATGGCTCCATGAAACGGCCTTCTTTTATTAGCTTGGACTGATTGATTGCGCACAAACATAAGCGCGCACGCATCATTAAAAAAAAAAAAGTCTTTTCCCCTCGAGTGCTTGTTTTATAGTTTTCTCAAAGAATATATTTAAAAAAATAAAGAAAAAAAAGGATCAAAAATTAAAAATCATTATTTTTATGATATTTATTTTTTAATAAAAGAAAAAAAATATGTATACCCTTTATATACTTTTTGTCATTTAAAAAATAAAAAAATAAGAAAAAAATTTCCCATTTTTCCCCAATTGAGGAGTAAATGTATTATAAGTTGATCAATTTCTAACCATTTGCAATATAATATGACTAATACATTCATGAGCTCAAAAATTATTTTGTTATTTATAAAATATTAACGGGAATGGCCTGTGAGCTGTGATTGGGCCAATTAATCCTATGGGAGAGCAAACAGATTGGCTGTGATTGGGCCAATTAATCCTATGGGAGAGCAAACAGATTGGCCGATACAGGGCATCCATACTTCCCAATCTCAAAGCTAGCATCCACACATGTCACCTCTCAGGCATCCAAAAGTTCCTTCTGGATGAAAGTAAGGCTCCACTGATATTTAGCTCAAGGAAAAGATTTTGTACACCGCCTCCGGTGCAGCAAGGCCGACGTGGGCTGCACCGCTTTTTTTATTGGTCCACGTGGATCCAATGTGGCCTGAAACGATGGAACAGAATAGCAGGGGGATAATGTTACTTTTTGATCGTACATCCATTAAAAGTCGTTCAGCCTTTCACCATTGGTATGCAGACGAAAATGCCCTTTCCTCCAACCTACTTCAACCCGCCATCTTATCGAAGAGAGGAATAGATCATCGGAGTGAGGATACCAAAGACGTCGAGGGCATTAACGACGTCTTCGGCGTGAGAATCCTTCGGGCGAGCAACCCTCTCCTTCTTCGCGTGGACCACCGGGTTCGCGTTGATCAGCCCTAGCGTCATCTCTTCCCTGCCAACTTTCCTTCCCCCTCCCTCTCTCGCTTGCTTCTTCCACCATAGTCAAAGCTCATCTTAAGATAAAACATTAGTTCAAAACCCACGACACCCTAGTTCAAAACCTTAAGACAAAGTATCAGTTCAAACCTACGACACCATAGTTCAAAACCCACGACACCCTAGTTCATAACCCACGACACCCTAGTTCATAACCTTAAGACAAAGCATCAGTTCAAACCCACGACACCCTAGTTCATAACCCACGACACTCTAGTTCATAACCCATGATAACCTAGTTCAAAACCTTAAGACAAAGCATCAGTTCAAAACCCATGACACCCTAGTTCATAACCACGACACCCTAGTTCATAACCTTAAGACAAAGCATCAGTTCAAACCCACGACACCCTAGTTGGAAACCCACGACACCCTAGTTCATAACCCACGACACCCTAGTTCAAAACCTTAAGACAAAGCATCAGTTCAAAACCCACGACACCCTAGTTCATAACCCACGACACCCTAGTTCAAAACCTTAAGACAAAGCATCAGTTCAAAACCCACGACACCCTAGTTCATAACCCATGACACCCTAGTTCAAAACCTTAAGATAAAGCATCAGTTCAAAACCCACGATACCCTATTTCAAAACCCACGACACCCTAGTTCAAAATCCACGACACCTAGTTCAAAACCTTAAGATAAAGCATCAGTTCAAAACCCACGACACCCTAGTTGGAAACCCACGATACCCTAGTTCAAAGCCCACGACACCCTAGTTCAAAAGGTTGTGGCATTCTTTCAGACAAGTAGTTATAGTTTAATTGGAGTTCTTTTAGGCCCGGAATCTTGCCTAAGCTTTCTGGGATGCTTCCCTCCAAGTGGTTGCCACCAAGGTAAAGATAGAGGAGGGAGGAGAGGTTTCCCAACGACGGAGGGATGCCTCCTGAAAGAGAGTTCTCAGACAAAGCAAGACAGAAGAGGGGAGAAGCATGGATCGTGGAAAAGGTTGGTATCGCACCTATCAGATTGTTGTTAAAAAGATTGATGTATTGGAGGGACAAGCTGTTACCAAGTGAATGCGGGATTTCTCCTGTGAGACCATTGTCTCCCAGATCAACGAGAAAGAGGGAGGGGATGCTCCCCAGAAGAGGTGGGATAACACCTGTAAGATGGTTACCGCTGACACCGAGTATTTGGAGCTTGCGATGGGAGCCGAAATCCCTGGGTATCACTCCTTCAAGCATGTTGTTTCTTAGGCTAAGTATCTGGAGGTTGGGACAGTGACTGAGATTAGATGAAATCTCACCTTCAAGTAAATTGGTAGTGAGGTTGAGGTATTGAAGCCGACGAAGAAGGCTGAGCTCTTGCGGCATTCATCCATGGAGATGGTTGTTTGGGAGATAGATTCTTCTGAGGAAGGTGAGGTTGGCTATAGAGGGCGATATGGAACCAGCGAGACTCTGGGAATCGAGGTCTAAGGCGATGACCCGCAGCGGGTGCCGCCGGCTGCCACAAGTGATGCCCCGCCACTCACAGAAATGGAGGGATTCATTGTTCCACGATGCCAAGGATCCAAGGGGATCGGAAAGAAAGGACTTGAAGGAAAGAAGGTCCTTCCGGTCAGTGTCGTTTTGTGAATAGGTGATAGCAGGTGATACAAGGAGAAAGAAAAACGAGCTGGAGCAGAAACAGAGAAAGATAAGAAGAAATGGGCAAGTCTTAAGGTTTTGAACTAGGGTGTCGTGGGTTTTGAACTAGGGTATCGTGAGTTTCTAACTAGGGTGTCGTGGGTTTCGAACTGATGCTTTGTCTTAAGATTTTGAACTAGGGTGTCGTGGGTTTTGAACTAGGGTATCGTGGGTTTCCAACTAGGGTGTCGTGGGTTTTAAACTGATGCTTTGTCTTAAGGTTTTGAACTAGGGTGTCGTTGGTTTTGAACTAGGGTGTCGTGGGTTTTGAACTGATGCTTTGTCTTAAGGTTTTGAACTAGGGTATCGTGGGTTTCCAACTAGGGTGTCGTGGGTTTTGAGCTGATGCTTTGTATTAAGGTTTTGAACTAGGGTGTCATGGCTTTTGAACTAGGGTGTCATGGGTTTTGAACTAGGGTGTCGTGGGTTTTGAACTGATGCTCTGTCTTAAGGTTTTGAATTAGGGTGTCGTAGGTTTTGAACTGATGCATTGTCTTAAGGTTTTGAACTAGGGTGTCATAAGTTTCCAACTAGGGTGTCGTGGGTTTTGAACTGATGCTTTATCTTAAGGTTTTGAACTAGGGTGTCGTGGGTTATGAACTAGGGTGTCGTGGGTTTCCAACTAGGGTGTCGTGGTTTTGAACTGATGCTTTGTCTTAAGGTTTTGAACTAGGGTGTCGTGGGTTATGAACTAGGGTGTCGTGGGTTTTCAACTATGGTGTCGTGGGTTTGAACTGATGCTTTGTCTTAAGGTTTTGAACTAGGGTGTCGTGGGTTATGAATTAGGGTGTCGTGGGTTTTGAACTGATGCTTTGTCTTAAGGTTTTGAACTAGGGTGTCGTGTGTTATGAACTAGGGTGTCGTGGGTTATGAACTAGGGTGTCGTGGGTTTTGAACTGATGCTTTGTCTTAAGGTTTTGAACTAGGGTGTCATGGGTTATGAACTAGGGTGTCGTGGGTTTTCCAACTAGGGTGACGTGGGTTTGAACTGATGCTTTGTCTTAAGGTTTTGAACTAGGGTGTCGTGGGTTATGAACTAGGGTGTCGTGCGTTTTGAACTGATGCTTTGTCTTAAGGTTTTGAACTAGGATATCGTGGGTTATGAACTAGGGTGTCGTGGGTTTCCAACTAGGGTGTCGTGGGTTTGAACTGATGCTTTGTCTTAAGGTTTTGAACTAGGGTATCATGGGTTATGAACTAGGGTGTCGTGGGTTTCCAACTAGGGTGTCATGGGTTTGAACTGATGCTTTGTCTTAAGGTTTTGAAATAGGGTGTCATGGGTTATGAACTAGGGTATCGTGGGTTATGAACTAGGGTGTTGTGGGTTTTGAACTGATGCTTTGTCTTAAGGTTTTGAACTAGGGTGTCGTGGGTTATGAACTAGGGTGTCGTGGGTTTTGAACTGATGCTTTGTCTTAAGGTGAGCTTTGACTGTGGTGGAAGAAGCAAGTGAGAGAGGGAGGGGGAAAGTAAGTTGGCAGGGAAGAGATGACGCTAGGGCTGATCAACGCGAACCCGATGGTCCACGTGAAGAAGGAGAGGGTTGCTCGCTCGGAGGATTCCCACGCCGAAGACGCCGTCGATGCCCTCGACGTCTTTGGTATCCTCACTCTGATGATCCATTCCTCTCTTCCGATAAGATGGCGGGTTGAAGTAGGTTGGAGGGAAAGGGCATTTTCGTCTGCATACCAATGGTGAAAGGCTGAACGACTTTTAATGGATGTACGATCAAAAAGTAACATTATCCTCCTACTATTCTGTCCCATCGTTTCAGGCCACATTGGATCTACGTGGATCAATAAAAAAAGCGGTGCAGCTCACGTTGACTTTGCTGCACTGGGGACGGTGTACAAAGTCTTTTCCTTTAGCTCAAAAGTCAAACTGATCTTTAGGCCCAAGTCAAACTTTGTGATGCACTTTAGTGTCAAGGTCCCGTCACTTCCAAAGAGAAACCAACTTGGTAGTTGGCAATCCAAACTGCGAGGTGAAGCATTCGGAACCGTCAGAAATTCCATTTCTTTCTCACTCTCGAACGGCCCCTTCCGCCTCTACGAGTGTCCCAGCACCAGTACAACGGCCGCCTCCAACTCTTGGACATCCCGTCCAGCCCCCAGCTCTCCCCTGTCCTCCCACGGCCTTTGACTTTTGGCTTCTCCCCGGCCGCTTCCAGCCGTCCGAACCCGTCTCCACGTCACCGGCCTTCGCTACATGACAGCCCGGGAGCACCGTCCTGACTCCATGCCTTCAGACGGCTCTGGATGATGTCGACTCCATGTCACCACCCCTTGTCCTCAACTCCTGGCTGCTATCGATCTTGGATCTCCTCTCGACTCCATCTCCACCTCTCCCAGCTGTCCCGACTCCAGCTTCCCCAACAGCCTTATGTGGTTCTCTTAAAAACTAAACTCGAATATGTCTTCCGATACCGAAATATCGGCGAATCCGAAACGACAACTTTAGAGTCCACCGAAGGCTTCCGACTCCAGGCTTCGGGTGTCCTTGCTGACTCCAACCCGGTCGTCACCGACTCCAGGCTTCGGGTGTCCTTGCTGACTCTAGCCCGATCGTCACCGACTCTCTATTGCTCTCGGTCATCCCGACTCCACATCTCCCAGCTCCAGATCCAAATCTAGGTGGCTGACACCCGTCAGCCTTGGCAACCGACTTTGAGTCTTCTGCCGATGTTAGGGTCGGTTTGCCGACTCCAGCATCAGTCCAACCGATGCCAGCCCCGGTGCCGACTCCACCGATTTCCTACATTGGGCACCGACTCCCGATGGCACAGCCCCGAGCTCCCGACTCCAGTTTCCTCGAGGCCAGTTGTCCCGCTCTTGGCCGATGCCAGTGTCGGCTGTCGACTCCATCGTCGGTCCAACTGACACCAGCCCCGAGCTCCCGACTTCAGCTTTTTCGAGGCCAGTTGTCCCGCTCTTGGCCGATGCCAGTATCGGTTGCCGACTGCAACGTCAGTCCAACCAACGCCAGCCCTGGATCCATGCCGACTCCAGCCCCGGTTTGATCCGCGCTAACTTCGGCCTCGGCTGCCACATCACCAGTCTTGGCCGACGTGAGTCTCGGCTGTCGACTTCATTCCGGATCCGTGCCTGATGTGGCTAATGTAGCAACAAAGGTAATTTTGGTAAAACAAAAAAATTAGTACGCCCCGGCATCTTCAAGCCCGCCGAGTCAGTCCCGATCTTTCCTGGCCGGCCCTTCTCGGCCCCGGCATCTCCAAGCCCACCGAGCCGACCTCGACCATTCCTGGTCGGCCCCACCCCGGCACGTCCTAGTCGGCGAGGCTGGCCCCGGCCACCCCTGGCCAACCCAGATAAGCCTCGGCTCCCTCAGGAGAGTCAAGACTTTCCGGTTTCCTCCAAATCTGCCCCAGCATGGCCTTGGTAGCTCGGGACGCTGCCTCTCTGACCCGCGCCGCCTGACAAATGCTAGATCCAACCACCCACTAGACACACTGCTGATGGTACTAGACCCAACTATCCAATAGCCCCATTGGCTGATGGGACTTAGCCCACCAACCGTTGTTTTTTTCTTTCCGATGGAACTAGATCCACCAACCAGCGCAGATTCACGCAACTCCCAAGAACTCCGTGGACATTTCTTCTTCACGGAATCCCATATGATCATGCCAGGGTCAACCCCTATAAAAAGGTGAATCTATTCAATAAATAGGTATGCGAGATAACCCCCAAAAGATCGCTATCCTAAGGCCCAGAGAGGAATCCCTCCCTGGGAATCCCCCTATATCATCTAAACAGAGCTCATTCGAGCTCCTCTTCTGCTGTGACCTCAATTACTAACTTGGGTGTCGGAGGGTCCCACCGGAGAATCCTCTCCGATCCTGGGACTTTTTTGTAGGCAACTTGGTGAAGCGAAGGTTCGAAAATCATTCTGTTCCCGACATTCAAGACCGGTGATTGGGCGTCATCAGATTGGCGCACCAAGTAGGGGGGGCAAGTTGGTATAGAACGCAGCAAGTATCTCAGGGCTTCCCTGTGCTACATCTGGCCAAACTCTACTCCCCCACTCTCTTCTCTCTTTGAAGCCATGGTGGTGACACGAGCTCAGGACGCTTCCATCAGCTATCCAGCGGGGCTTCCCCGCCAGTTAGGCAGCAGGAGGCCAACCCCCTGCTGCCGATCCTCCAGTCACCTGCCCACCACCGAACGTAGCCATCCAAACAGCGGAGCAATTGGCGACCCTCTCCCAGCAAGTCCAAACTCTCACTGCTATGGTCCACAGGCTCTAGCAGCAGCAGTCCGTGGCCACCCAGCACCAAACCGCTCCCCCCGCCAGTCAGCAGTCAGCGAGGGGAGGTTCTCCACGGCGGGAGGCCGGTCGGCGGAGGCCGGTCGGTGGGAGGCCGGTCGTCACCCAGCTTCTCCAAGAAAGTCTCGCCGCGAGCCCTCCAAGCGGCCACGGTCCCCTGATCATGGCCCCAGCAAAATCCCTTCTGGGTTACGTCACCAAGAGGAGCCAAAGCGGAAGCCCCGACTCCCGTCTCTCTCTCTCTTCTTCTTCTTCTTCTTCCTCCTCCGAGCCATCTCGGAGGGCCCCGACAATCAGCCGACAGGCGGAGGAGCGCCTAGAGGAGTACAACCGGCGGTTGGACGAGCTTGCCAAAAAAATCAATCATCAGCCAGAGAAAGAGTTCGACACCCATCCTCCTTACACCCACCGGATATTAGAGGAGCCTGTCCCCTCCAGGTTTCGTTTCCCCCATATGGACCTATACGATGGTACGACGGATCCTCTCGACCATCTCGAGAGTTATAAAGCAATGATGTAGGTCCAAGGCGCTTCAGACGCCCTTCTCTGCAAGGCCTTTCCCGCCACTCTGAGGAAGGCTGCTCGCGCGTGGCACTCGCGCTTGTCCCCTCACAGCATCAATTCCTTCCGAGAGCTGGAGAAGGCTTTCCTGGCGCATTTCGATGCCTGCTGATGAATTCCAAGGGTGGCGGACAGCCTCTTCTCCGTACGCCAAAAGGAGGGAGAGTCACTACAGGACTTTGTATCCCGATTCAAAGCTGCCGCCCTCGAGGTCTACCATCTCGATGACGCGGTAGCAACACTAGCGTTGAAGCATGGACTCCTCCCGTCTCGCTTCACCTTTTCTTTGGATAAGAAGCCCCCAGGCTCTTATTCCGACCTCCTCCTCCGAGATCAAAAGTACATCCGTGCGGATGAGGCCAACTTCACCCACCGAGAATCTTCAAGGAGCTCCGGCCACAGGCCCGCTCGCCCTGAGCCAAGCGGGCCTCCTCGACACCAGTGAGCTGACCCACCTCGCCGATCCGACAACAGACGTAGAAGCCCTGTCCCCGATGAGAGCAAGCTCACACCTCTTCTCGCCCCTCGGTCTCACATTCTGATGGAGATCGAAGGCGAGCCTTACCTCCAGCGCCCTCCTCCCATGAAGAAGGGTCCTCCCCGTGATAAAAGCCGCTACTGCCGATTCCACCGGGACTATAGCCACAACACTGACAGCTGCTACAGCTTGAAGTGGGCCATCAAGAAGCTCATTCAGCGGGGCTACCTCAGCAAATATGTTCAGAAGGCGCAGCAACCGCTGCCGACCCTCATAGGGCCTCCGCCTGTTCAGGCCTCGGTTGACAATGCCCCCACGGAGCAGACGGTCGGAATGGTGTCCTGGGGGTCAGCCTCCGCATCTAAGCGGCCGAGGGGGAAGGAGGCGCCGAGTAATATAATTCCTGGGGGGGATCTGCTGTCATAGATAATGTAAACAATGAAGGCGCCGTCGTCTCTATAACGATCGCCAAGCACCCTGTAAAGAGGATATTTGTTGATAGTGGCAGCTTAGCTGACATCCTTACCTACAACGCTTTTGTTCAGATGGGATTATCTTTGGACTCCCTTCAGCCTGTGGCAACCCCTTTGGTCGGTTTTACTGGAGACTCCGTAAGGGTTGAAGGTGAAATACCTTTGCCTGTGACAGCCGAAACCGCCATGTTAAAGCACAGTAATTATGAAATTCCTAGTTGTGAGGGTTCCCTTGGCGTATAACGCCATTCTTGGGTGTCCAGGTTTGAACCTTCTGGATGTAGTTATTTCCACTCGGCCTATTGGTGCAGTTCCCTACTAGTGGAGGAGTCGGAGAGATGCGTGGTGAGGTCAGCCCAGTCCTGTCCTGTTATCACGCGGCATCAAGTCCTCTGGAGGCTGAACCAACTTTTGAAGCATCCGACCCCAGAGACTCTAACAAGGGAGGGGAACCAGCTGAACATCTTTTAACCTTCCCTCTTGGAGATGACCCTGCAAGAACCGTCCGTGTCGGCGGATTCCTTCCCCCAGAGGACCGGGAGCATCTCTTAGCCTTTTTGCAGGCTAATTCAGACATTTTCGCTTAGTCAACGTCTGATATGCCCGGCATCCCTCCGGAGGTGATCACCCACAAGCTCAACATTGACCCGCGGCACCGTCCAATCTGCCAAAAGAAGAGAAGCTTTGCTCCTAATCGACAAAAGGCTATTGACGAGGAAGTCAACAAGCTACTTAGTGCCGGCCACATCCGGGAGGCACACTACCCCAGTTGGCTGGCCAATGTGGTCATGGTGCGTAAGGCAAATGAGAGCTGAATTATTTGCATAGACTTCACCGACCTCAACAAGGCGTGTCCAAAACACAGCTTTTCCCTGCCAAGGATTGATCAGCTGATAGATTCCACCTCCGAGCACGAACTCCTCAGCTTCATGGATGCCTTCTCAGGATATAATCAGATAAGGATGGACCCCAACGACGAAGAGCACACCTCCTTTGTGACGGAAAAGGGCATTTATTGCTACAAAGTGATGCCTTTTGGCCTCAAGAACGTGGAGGCAACTTACCAAAGATTGATGAATAGAGTGTTCCAGGACCAGCTAGGCCAGAATATGGAAGTCTATGTAGACGACATGCTAACAAAGAGCACCCGCGCCTCCGATCACGTCTCCGACTTAGAGGAGACCTTCAACAACCCCCGTCGCTTCCAAGTTAAGCTAAACCCCAAGAAGTGTGCTTTTGGGGTCACGGCAGGCAAGTTCCTGGGCTTCATAGTGACCCAGCGGGGGATCGAGGCGAACCCAGAGAAGATCAGCGCCATACTCAACATGAGGCCACCGTCCAGCAAGAATGAAGTGCAGCGATTAACCGGGAGGATAGCGGCTCTAAGTCATTTTCTCTCCAAATCGGCCGAGAGATGCTTGCCCTTCTTCAAGGCCTTGCGGAAGATGAGTAGCTTCGAATGGACAGACGATTGCTAGAGAGCCTTCGACGGGTTGAAGGCATTTCTGTCCTCCCCACCGCTCCTATCCAAGCCAAGAGACAGAGAAAGTCTTTTCCTCTATTTAGCCGCTTCGTCGGAAGCCGTTAGTTCGATTCTAGTGCGTCTCGATGCTGATGGAGCTCAAAGGCCTGTCTATTATGTGAGCAAGGTTCTCCATGACGCAGAAGTTAGGTACTCCAAAACAGAAAAGGTTATCTTCGCCCTGGTAGTCTCTGCTCGGCGTCTCCGCCCGTATTTTCAAGCCCATCCTATTGTGGTGCTCACGGATCAGCCCCTGTGAGCCATTCTGGCTCGTCCAGATACCTCAGGACGACTCGCCAAGTGGGCCATCAAGCTGGGAGAGTTCGACCTTTCTTTCCAGGCTCGACCGGCTCTAAAGTCCCAAGTTTTGGCTGACTTCCTAGTCAAATGCACTTGGACAGAGGAGGTGACTGAGGAGGTTACCAAGGAACAGCATGAGCCCGAGCCAGGCGGAGATGGAGAGACTTGGATCCTTCATGTGGACGGCGCATCAAACTCTCAGGGGAGCGGCGCCGGCCTCATTCTTGCCGGACCAGGCGGAGAGAGGACAGAATGCACCTTGCGGTTTCTATTCAATGCCACCAACAATCAAGCTGAGTACGAGGCCCTGCTGGCCGGGTTAAGGCTAGTCCAGGAGTTTGGAATAAGGCGTCTTAGAGCTTTCACGGACTCGCAACTCATCTCTGGGAAAATCAATGGGGAGTACGAGGCGTGACCCCGTTATGACTCAGTACCTAGGCAAGGTTTGGCTCCTGACCTCCCCGCTAGCTTATTTCAATATCAGTTATATCCCACGAAGCGAAAATGCCAAGGCCGACATCCTTTCTCATCTGGCCACCTCTGCTGACGGTATGGCAAGGGATGATTACATTGAATATTTGGAAAGACCCAGTATATAGGATAGCGAGGAGATCCTCCCGCTCACCCAAGAGCCCACTTGGATGGACGCCTACTGTTATCTCACTGACAGCACACTCCCGACCGCAATGAAGCTAGGTTGCTCAAGTGGAGAGCCTCCAAATTCATCCTCCTCGATGGGCGTCTATACAGAAGGTCATTCTCCTATCCCCTGCTAAAGTGCGTGGGACCTGCCGACGCCGACTACATCCTCAGAGAAATCCACGAGGGCATCTGTGGAAACCATCTGGGGGGCAGATCCTTAGCCCAAAAGGCCCTCCGTCAGGGATATTTCTGGCTCACTATGAGGGAGGATGCGGCTAAATTAGTCCAGAAATGTGATGGTTGCCAACACCATGCACACATCCAACATCAACCATCTACCCCGCTGAACCCGCTCTCGGCTCCATGGCCCTTCGCTCAGTGGGGAATGGACATTCTCGGGCCATTCCCCCAGCTTCCGGGCAACGAAGGTTCTTGCTAGTCGCCATTGACTACTTCACCAAATGGGTCGAGGTCAAGGCGCTAGCTAAGATCACTGAAAGCAAAGTCAAAGCTTTCTTTTGGAAGTCAATCATATGCCGTTTTGGCCTGCCTCACACCCTTGTCATGGATAACGGCCGCCAATTCAACAACGAAGCATTCAAAGTCTTCTGTGACGAGCTAGACATTCATCACCGATTCACCTCCGTCGGCCACCCCCAAACCAATGGGGAGGCTGAGGTTATGAACCACACCATCCTTAGAGGTCTCAGAATCGGTTAGACGGGTCTAAAGGTCGATGGGTGGAGGAGCTCCCCAGTGTGATATGGGCCTATCACACGACCCTCAGAGCCCCGACGGGCGAGACTCCCTTCAGTCTCGCCTTCGGATCCGAAGCCGTCATTCCTATCGAGATCGGACTACTCAGTCCATGCGTGGAGTCCTTCAATGAGGAAAACAACTCCACGCTGATTCGGGCTAATTTAGACTTCATCGACAAGGCGCATGATTAGGCGACGCTACGCATGGCGACTTTCCATCAGCGAGCGGCCAGGTACTACAATGCTCGAGTTCATCTTAAGGTCTTTCGCCACGGAGATTTGGTTTTGAGAAAAGCTGAGGTCTCAAAGCCTACAGAGGGGGCAAACTATCCCCCAACTAGGAGGGTCCTTATCGCATCACCGAGACACTCTACCGGGGGGCATATAAATTAGAAGAGCTCGACGAACAACCCATTCCAAGCACCTGGAATGTAGATAACCTTCGCCAATATTACCAATAATGTATTCCCCTAGGGCGTAAGCAATAAAGGGGGCCCCTTCTGACGCAACAGCCTACTCTCCCTTGCCTCCAAGGACCAAGTCTCTCAAAAGGAGCTCGCCGGCATCGCGGCTAACGGGACACCACTCGGCCCCAGCATGCAGTACCCCCGAGTCGGTTAAGACCCTAACAGCCTCGTACCCGCCGAGTAGCCCTTCAGGCGGCATACAAACCCCTGAAGTGGTTCAAAAGGAGCTCACCGGCATCGCGGCTAATGGACACCACTCGGCTCCGCACGGTGGTGCCCCCGAGTCAGTTAAGACCCTAGCAGCCCGTACCCGATCGAGTTGCCCTTTAGGTGGCACACAAACCCCTGAAGCAGTTCAAAAGGAGCTCACCGGCATCACGGCTAACGAGACACCACTCGACCCCGGCACGGCGGTGCCCCCGAGTTGGTTAAGACCCTAGCAGCTCCGTACTCGGTCGAGTCGCCCTTCAGGCGGCACACAAACCCCTGAAGCGGTTCAAAAGGAGCTCGCCGGCATCGCGGCTAACGGGACACCACTCGGCCCCGGCACGGCAGTGCCCCCGAGTCGGTTAAGACCCTAACAGCCCCGTACCTGACCGAGTTGCCCTTCAGGCGGCACACAAACCCCTGAAGCGGTTCAAAAGGAGTTCGACGGCATTGTAGCTAACGGGACACCACTCGGCCCTGGCACGGTGGTGCCCCCGAGTCGGTTAAGACGCTAGCAGCTTCGTACCCGATCGAGTCGCCCTTCAGGCGGCACACAAACCCCTGAAGCGGTTCAAAAGGAGCTCGCTGGCATCGCGGCTAACGGGACACCACTCGTCCCCGGCACGACGGTGCCCCCCGAGTCGGTTAAGACCCTAGCAGCTCCGTACCCGATCGAGTTGCCCTTCAGACGGTACACAAACCCCTGAAGCGGTTCAAAAGGAGCTCGCTGGCATCGCGGCTAATGGGACACCACTCGGCCTCGGCACGGCAGTGCCCCCGAGTTGGTTAAGACCCTAACAGCTCCGTACCCGGCCGAGTCACCCTTCAGGTGGCACACAAACCCCTGAAGCGTTCAAAAGGAGCTTGCCGGCATCGCAGCTAACGGGACACCACTCGGCCCAGCACGGCGATGCCCCCGAGTCGGTTAAGACCCTAGAAGCTCCAATACCCGGTCGAGTCGCCCTTCAGGCGGCACACAAACCCCTGAAGCGATTCAAAAGGAGCTCGCTGGCATCGCGGCTAATGGGACACCACTCGACCCTGGCACGGTAGTGCCCCCGAGTCGGTTAAGACCCTAACAGCCCCATACCCGGCTGAGTCACCCTTCAGACGGCACACAAACCCCTGAAGTGGTTCAAAAGGAGCTTGCCGGCATCATGGCTAACGGGACACCACTCGGCCCGGCACGGCAGTGCCCTCGAGTTGGTTAAGACCCTAGCAGCTCCGTACCCGGTCGAGTCGCCCTTCAGGCGGCACACAAACCTCTGAAGCGATTCAAAAGGAGCTCGCCGGCATCGCGGCTAACGGGACACCACTCAGTCCTGACACGCGGTGCCCCCGAGTCGGTTAAGACCCTAACAGCCCCGTACCCAGCTGAGTTGCCTTTCAGGCAACACACAAACCCCTCACGATGGCAGAATCAACCTCAACCATCTCTAGCCAATCCGAACGCCTCCAAAGTTAGGCTTGGCATCAAATCGCCCGGAGATCTTTCCAAGCCTTTGGGGATTCATGCATAAATGAGCCTTCTTGCAAATAGCCTACGACAGCACGAAACATCTTAAGTGGCTGTTCATATGGCCGGCCTACATCTTAGAGACACATTCAAATATTGGCTAAGTCCGGAGTCACGGAACATTTCAGAAAATACTACATCCGGCTATGACATCGTCAGCGTATACGACTTGGCCAGAAGAAATAAAGCACAGTAAGGCATTTTTCTTAGAAGAAAAAAGAACCGGATGGATCAAAACACAAAGAAGTTGGGAGAAAAAGTATTTTTCATTAACTACTGGAGAAAGGTACAAAACTGGGCCCGAGGCCGGTTATAGACAATAAAGCAAAGAAAAATAATTCAAGGCTCGCCGGGGCCGGGCTTCCCTTCATCCTGTTTCTTCGTGGGCTCCTCGTCGACTCCCCAGGTCGGATGTCCTCGAGTTCAGCAATATCGATCTTGAGGGTCGCGGATACTTTGACCTTGCACATCTCGAAGCCCTGAATGTAAGCGTCGAGGCTGGCCTCAATGATTTCCTGCTTGAACTCTGGCGAGACCTTATAAGTGGAGACGCCTATCCCGCCTCGGCTTCGGCCTGATGTGCTCTGGCCTCGGCCTCCTGGGCCTTACTCTCGGCCTCCTCGGTGCGGGCGCTAGCCTCATCAGCACAGGCCACCGCCCGGCCTTCTCCAAGCCCGCCTCCGCTGCTGCCTTTTCCGCGGCGGCCGCCCTCTCTGCCGAAATACATGCCTCCTCCTCGGCATTTTGAAGTCGCCGAGTCAACTCTTCATTCTGCGCCGCGGCGGCCCTTAATCTCTCCAGGGCCAACTCCATTTTGGCCTCGGCTGCGGAGGCCCGGCCGCTCTCGGCCTCAGTCCGGCCCTCCATCTCTCTTAGGCGACCGGCCCAGCTCTCCTCGCGGGCCGAGGTTTCTTGGTGAAGGCGAGCAAGGCTTTCGGCCTGCGCCATGCTCTCCTTCTTATATCTATCGGCCCGCGCCAGGGCCTTGGTTATTGCGTTGGAGGAATGGGCCAACGCCTCGCGGAGGCCCAATGCTCCATTGACCAACTGTAGCAGAGGAAGCGTGTCAGCTATGAGAAGAAGAAGAAATATGGGAAAAATGAGAAGTGTTCAAAATTTACCTGGACAACAAAGACCATGACCATGTCTAGGAGTGCGGAGTGACTCATTCCCCATGTCTCCACTTCAAACTCGGTGGTTCGGACTCCTGACAGGAGGTGGAAGGCCTGCACGGCATATGCCATTGTGCTGACCGGGGAACCAGCCTCGTCTGCCCCACCTGCGGGCCTTCGGCTTGGGGGCGGGCCGAGCGCCGGGCCGATTGGAGGGATGAGCTCCCCAACTCACCCCTTTGCCTCTCGGTTGCCTCCGCCCCATTCCGGGCCTCTCTGGCGACCCGCTCCCCTCACTGGCAATTGGGGGAGCACCTTCTCTCTCCGGCTCGGTAGCAGCCGGAGGGCCAACAGCAACAGTAACCCGCCCCGCCTCGGGCACATCGGCGGCAGCGGGAGTTTCCTCCTCTCCATCCAAAACCATCACCATCGTCTCGGTGGTGGCCGGGATCTCCCCTTCTTCAATTTCGGCCTCGCTGGCTTCCGGGCCGCTCCTACAACCGGCTTCTTCTCAGCCAGCTCCCCCGCGGGCGTCGAGGCTGTGGGGGCAGCGGCCGACCTCGCCGGCTCCCTTCCCGGGGTTTCTTCGCGGCCTAGATGACTCTCGGTCGCACGCCTTTTCTGCCTCAAACGGCCTCAAAGTCGCTGACAGAAACCCTCATTGCTGCACAGAAAAGAATAACGAGCATCAGTAACGGCATACAATAAATGAAGGACGGACAAAAGAATTCAGGCGCCAAGCTCACCGGTCGCCGGGGCTAACTCGGCTTCTACCAGGTTCTCCTCGGATAGGAGTTCCTTGTAACCGGGGACTTGACAGTTGGACAGTTGGGTGAATAATTCGTTATCCCTATCCCCTACGGTGGAGTCTTCGTTGGAGCTGGTATCGGGCTCCCTCCAAGCGGCCCTGACCCCCTCGACGTGGGCAAAAAGAAATCTAGGTTTCCACCCCTAATTTTGGACGGGAGGCCCAAAGGGAAGGCTCTACCCGGCCTGGGTAAATGCCCACCAGGCACCCTCACCTTGGCGGCGGAGCTTATAGAAAGCTCGGAACAGAGATAGCCCTGGGCGGGCCCCCTCGAAATGGCAAAGGATTACAAAGGCGCAGATGATCCGAATCGAGTTTGGAGTCAACTGTGCCGGCACTAACCTATACCTATCTAAGAGATTAAGGAAAAAAGGATGGAAAGGAAGGCGTAGCCTGCATCGGAAGAACTCCTTGTACAGAGCGACCCAGCTTGGATGGTCAGAGGTCACCCTGTCTTCGGGCCCCAACACGGACATGCCAATGAAGTCAGGGACATGGTATTTAGCTCTAACCGCCTCTACGTCCTTAGAGGTCACCGGAAGAACTCCTCGTATAGAGCAACCTGGCCTGGATGGTCAGAGGTCACCCTATCTTCGGGCCCTACGCGGGCAGGCCAATGAAGTCAGGGACATGGTATTTAGCTCTAACAGCCTCTACGTCCTTAGAGGTTATGGTAGAAGCCACCCTAGCTGGACCCGCTAGATCAGAACTCACCACCGGAGGAAGCACCGGATGGTGAGAGGACAAGGGGACTGCCCTAATAGGAGGGCCGGAGGTGGTCGAAGGTCCTACTGCCCCCGATTGACCACGGATGACTACACCGCCCACCGACTGAGGCATTCGACTTCTAGCTACAGGGGCCTGGTCTTCACTGCTAGATTGGGAAGACTCTTCTACGGGTCTCTTGCCCTCCCTAATGGCATGGCGGTCCATAGATAAAAAAGGGATGAAACTAACCTGAGAGTTGGAAAGACTCAGGTCGCAGAAGAACTCAGGGAAGAAGAAAGTAGAAGAAGGCAATGGCAGCTTAAGAGTTTCTATAGGCCCTTGAAAGGTTTTTATAGCCCCCATCTCCAGCTAATGCCGCCCCAGATCCCATCATCTGGCGCGCGCCCATTGCGTTGCAGGCTGCCAGCCAAAAATCTTGCCTGCGCCCGAGGCGTGCCTCCTCGATCCGCTCCAGAAGATGTGATCCTCGGTCAATCACGGGCCATGGAAAACAGAGCGGCAATGATGTCCTTGCCTTTTTTTCCATCACCCAATGAGCTCCTTCTTCGGAGCGTTCGGCGCCAACGTCATCACCACCTAACGCATGATTACGGGAGATCTTCGAAGCGACACTGCCTCGAAACAAAATGCCAGCACATCAACCCATTAAAGCGCACTAAAGGGAGCAATCATTCTTTTTGAATTTTTGCACCCCTTTCGCCCAAAGGATTGCAGACACGTGGTCCTTGGCGCTCAGGGGCGGGGGGCATCTGATCTGGCTAATGTAGCCACAAGGGTAATTTCAGCAAAACCAAAACATTAGTGTGCCCCGGCATCTCCAAGCCCGCGAGTCGGCCCCGACCTTTCCTGGCTAGCCCTTTTCGGCCCCGGCATCTTCAAGCCCGCCGAGTCGGCCTCGACCTTTCCTGGCCGGCCCTTCTTGGCCCGGCACCTCCAAGCCCGCCGAGTCGGCCCTGACCATTCCTGGCCGGTCCTTCTCGGTCCCGGTACCTCCAAGCCCGTCGAGTTGGTCCCTACCATTCCTGGTCAACCCTTCTCGGCCCCGGCACCTCCAAGCCCGCCGAGTTGGCCCCGACTATTCCTGGTCGGCCCTTCTCGGCTCCGGCATCTCCAAGACCGCTGAGTCAGCCCCGACCATTCTTGGTTGGCCCTTCTCGGCCCCGGCACCTCCAAGCCCACCAAGTTGGCCCCGACCATTCCTGGTCAGTCCTTCTCGGCCCGGCATCTCCAAGACCGCCGAGTCGGCCCCGACCATTCCTGGTCGGCCCTTCTCGGCCCCGGCACCTCCAAGCCCGCCGAGTCAGCCCCGACCATTCTGGTCAGCCCTTCTCGGCCTCGACATCTTCAAGCCCACCGAGTCGGCCCCGACCATTCTTGGCCGGCCCTTCTCAGCCCCAGCATCTTCAAGCCCGTCGAGCCGGCCTTGACCATTCTTGGCCAGCCCTGCCCCGGCACGTCCTAGTCGGCGAGGCTGGCCCCGGCCACCCCTGGCCGACCTAGATAAGCCTTGGCTCCCTCAGGAGAGTCAAGACTTTCCTGTTTCCTCCAAATCTGCCCCAGCATGGCCCTGGTAGCTCAGGACGCTGCCTCTCTGACCCGTGCCACCTGACAAACGCCAGATCCAACCACCCACTGGCTACGCTGCTGATGGGACTGGATCCAACTACCCAACAGCCCCACTGGCTGATGGGATTTAGCCCACCAACCGCCATTTTTTTCTTTTCCGATGGGACTGGACCCACCAACCAGTGCAGATTTACACAACTCCTAAGAACTCCCGGACATTCCTTCTTCATGGAATCCCATGTGATCATGCCAGGATCAACCCCTATAAAAAGGTGAATCCATTCAATAAATAGGTATAAGTGATAACCCCCAAAAGATCGCTATCCTAAGGCCCAGTGAGGAATCCCTTCTCCCCAAGAATCTCCCTTTCTCATCTAAACAGAGCTCATTCGAGCTCCTCTTCTGCTGTGACCTCAATTACTAACTTGGGCATCGAAGGGTCCTACCGGAGAATCCTCTCCGGTCCTGGGACATCTTTGCAGGCAACCTGGTGAAGTGAAGGTTCGAGAATCATTTCGTTCCCGACGTTCAAGACCGGTGATTGGGCATCATCAGTGCCTACTCCAGCCTCGACTGCCACATCACCGGTCTTGACCGATGCTAGCCCCGACTACCGACACCAGCCTCGGCAACCAATGCCAGACCCGGCTGCCGATGCCAGTCCTAGCCTCCGTTCTATCCTCTGTCCCAGTCCCTAAGTCTGACTCCTTCTGGCTGCCCTTTATAGCGGTCATGTGCATCCATTGGCCTCCCTCCTAGGTGCATGCACTAAGACATTTATGGTAGCCATGTTGCCCCTTTTTTTTTTGCATGAAAAAGAATGTTCATGGTAACATGTTAGGCAAGCATGAGTAGCGATGAGGCTAGGACGAGAGACTCCACGCTCCCAACTACTTCCGGCAGCAACTAGTCCTTGCTCCCGGTAGTAACCAGTTCAGCCTCGGCTCCGTCTCCTAGCCTTGGCTCCCATAGCGGGTCTGACTCCAGCACCTCTCTTGATCTTTTCCCCCGCTGTCTGCAGCCACCACATGGCCTATAGCCACCATGTGGCCCATCTACTGACTACAACGCACGCTCAACAAGACCTAGCTCACCAACCAGCTACAGCCATTCACTCTGACAGAACATGGCCTATGGCTCTAACAAGTCACAAGGATGCAAGCCCCACTGGTGCTGCCCTTGCCATAAATACTCTGATAAGTGATCATGCCTCAAGACTGGCAGACTTCAAGCATCAATAAAATGGATAAGAGGGACCCCCAAACAAGTAACTCACAATCACTCTCAAACACTCATATGCTCACACAAAGAGCACTTCTCTAAGCCTTTCTCTTTTTCAAGCTTCCTCAAGCTCACGGCTGTTACCTAGAGCACTAACTTGAACGTCAGAGGATCCTGTGAGAATTTTCGGTATCCAAAACTTTTTATAGGTTTCCGAATGAGAGAAGCTCGCCGAAAGATCCTAAGCTCATTGAAGAAGAATTAAGACCGAATGCTCGCAGATGTTCAAGAAGAGTGATTTGGTGATAACATGAAAATTATTTTCTTGTACATCTTTTGATAGTTTTTATAAATTGAATATTGAAATTACTTAAAATTCTTTGTAAATATTACTATTACTGCTTTCATTCTTGAAGCATCACTATCTATCTAAAATATCATTATTTAGTTATCCAAGTTTAGCCTATGCACAATTTTATGAATTGATAATTAAAATAGAGACTAGTCTAAAACTAGTTTAAGTCGGTCTTTAAAAAGAACATTTTTTCTTCTCAACCAAACAAAATTTCTATCAACGATGGATATCAAATCGTAATCAAGTATCGAATAAACTATGTCCAACTGATTGCAAAATGGCAATCACAATTAAAGTCATTGATCATGCATGGTTATGGGCCGGGAGTTGATTGAGTACGAGGAAAAAATAGAAACTAGCCAACCCAGTCTTGCTGAACTACCCAATTAAGTTGAATTCATCAACGATCATTGATTTTAATTAAAAAAATTGCTAGAAATCACCCTTTTCCATCGTTTATATCATGATAGATCATCAGTCCCCAACCGCCATATATCTGTTGGCGCAAATTGTGGCTATCTAATTGATAAGACTGAGTCTAGAGTTACACTTTATGTCCTTAAGATAATTTTGTCCCGCAACGGTGCTTAGTTTGTATGACGATTGTCTTTCAGGATACGACAGTCTCCTTTTGATGAATGCAGCACTACAATTCATCAAAAAATTTGAACCAATAATGCTTTTCTCTTTTCTATATACTATAGCTATACTTTCCTTAGGAGAGTATGCAGATGCCTAAGAGAGGAAAACAATTCGAATTGATTGGATTGAATGAAATGCAAATGTCTACAATTCTATTTATAGCCTTTAGGTGCCCTTTGGAAGCAATCCTACGGTTTTAATTTTAATTTGAATTGATTTGATCGAATTTGATTAAAGGATGTGAGGGTAAGGGCTTATCACCCTTGATATGCTCATTCATCATCGTGATCTTCTGATCGCATGATTCGATAAGCCTTTTTATGATCCAAAAAGTTATTTTCATTATCAGATAAGCCATTTTCACGATCAGATATCATTGCATGACTTTGATATGTCGTTTCACGATCGGATGATCGTCTTATCACCAACGGCATGATCGAATATGCGCCTTATCACCAACGATCCATGGATGGTCAACTGTTGACCGATCAATTGATGGTCAATAGTTCAACAGTCTTCTCATCAATGACTGTGATCAATCCAAGCCATGATTAGCCGATCAACACCGCTTTAATCAATCACATAGGTCCATCGTTTGATCTAAGCCCCTCAATTTAATCCGATCAGTTTTCACCGTTGGATTCTCATGATCAAAGAAAAATTTAAAGCCCTTCAAGCTTCTCGCGATGATGTAAAATGCGTCTACAAAGCGCCCATTGCGTCTTGGCACATGCGCGGGTCCACTTATGGTGAGCCTAAGGAACTTAAGCATGAAGAAGAGGTTTCCATAAAGTGAATCTTCTTTCTTAATTTTTTCGATATGAAACTAAGGTAGTGTTTGATAGAAAAAATATTATCCATGATAAGTGTACGGGATAGAGTTTGTCCCCTAGCTATCCCTAGGGATATCCCTTGGCTATCCCATTGATCATATCAAATGCAAAAAGATAAATCCATAGGATAACTTTTTTTTACTCTTATTTGGAGGGATAACCAGCTATTCCTGCATTTTCTAGGGAATAAATGAGGAGATATCCCTGGTTAACCATGGATTATCTTTTTGGTTAACTTTATTCCTAGCTATCCCTTATAGTTATGGCTTTTGAGAATAAAAGGGGATATTCCCTGGATATTCCTTCTTATCTTCTATTTCAAACACTACCTAAATGTTCTCTCAATTTCTTATTCATCTAAATTATAAAGTAATAAACTTTCAAGGCCGGTTTGGATATTTCAGGCCTACCTGACCACCCTATTTCAGGCCTATCTGACCACCCAACAATACCACCGGTGCTTAGTACAACCAGTGAACTAAGCAGTGATGGAAACGGGTGATGGATAGTTTAGCCGGAAGAATCATTTTTTGACCGACCACCAGTGGGTCGTTTACGTAAGCTAGTAGGTGGCTATCAAATTTTGAGACTATTAATTAGAGGGACGTGGACTCACAAATGGTTCCTTCGTTTTCCTTTGTTTTCAAACCCAACATAAGGCAACTGGATTGAAAGGAATTCTCTTTAGAATTTGCACGCCAGATGGTCACCTTAGATTGACTTCATCCATAATTTCTACATATCTTTAGTTAATATTCGAGAATAGAAAACGGAATGGCTTCAGTTGGGACTAGGATCCTACAAAATGGTTATGGAAGGCAACAAATCCTCCATAATCTCCGATCCAGGTTTGTGACAGATTTTGCCAAATTGGGAAACTCTAGAGATTTTAGATACAAAGCCTTGTCGTTGGAATTTTACTGCAACTGCAAGTTGCATTAATTGCTGTAGTTGGATTACAAACAATGTTACTTCTTTTATTTGTAGAAAAGTTTAAAGCAAAGAAGAGCACCTGTTATAAATATTTCATCAAATACATTGCGAGTGGATATTAAGTTAAGAGTACTGGACGTACATGTAGACAAAGATGATCTAGATGTGGCAAGAGTCTGGGTACGAACCTGAGTTGCCATGACAAGGGAATGGGTGAGGTGGGGGGGGTGGGGGAGCATCAGTGAAGAAGGAGGCGCAGTAGAGAACAATAGTGTGGTAAGTTAAGGTAGAGAAGATGGATGCGGACCTCCCAGAGGTGGCGAGGTTGGTAGCAGCAGGACTCGAGAGAGATAGAAAAGAAAACGAGGATAAGGAGAGAAGAAAATCTCTTTTGTTTAAATTAAGATATTAATATGAATAGTTGAAACTTATCGTGATCATTTTTAATGAGTTATGACTCAACAATAACTCAACTTTGTGTTAAATTTGGGTTATAGATATTTAAACTATATGTGGGCTTTTCTTGTGGGGCAACGTAGAACTGCTGCTGTTTACATGGAATTTAGATAAGTAAGTTACAGAAGCTGAGGCACTCATTGTGACGGAGAAAACTGTGCCGCATGATACGAGGTACCTACATAACGACAACGACATACTAGATGTTTACATATCCTGAGCCACCATGACATGCGATCAGGTCAGGGAACTGGGTAGGACTTGCTGTTGCAGATGCACCTGTAGGCAATGGGGCACGGCTCCGCCTCCATCAGGGACGCGCACACGAAGCTAACCATGGCCAGGCGGCACGGCGAGCAAGATCCGCACGCATGCGAGCAGTCGGGCAGGCTCGATCCCGCTACCTGCACCGTATCCGCCTTCCCCTTTCTCGTCATCTCTTCGCCGTATGACCCTGCCGTGCCTCTCCGCCCGCCTACGGCTGGGGCCATTGCTTCATGGGCGCTCCCATCTGCGTGTAGGGGAGAAGAATTCTCAAAATAAAGATTTAGAAAGAAAACGACAAGATAAAGACCGGCACCTAACAGGAGCTAGAAACGGTGGAGTCGTCTCCAGGCATGTTTGGCCAACGATTCATCTACCTCATCTCGGAGACTCGTGGAGAGAAAGATGGAAGGAAAAGAAAAAACTGCAACTGTACCTGGATTTCTTCGGCCAATGTGTCTTCCGAAAACAACCGTTGGAAGCAAGAGAATGAGAGTAAGAACGGTGGCATGCGTAGAAGAAAATCCCATGGCTGATCGCTTAGTAGTTGAACTCTCAGGATCGATGGCAACCAAGTTGAACACACAAGATATGCCCCCAACTCCATCTCGCACGCTAAGGGATCTATATACACATATTCGTGGTATGCATTGAATCGGATCACAGGTAAAGGTAAGTTACAAGGGCGAGGGGAGGGAAGGAGAGAGAGGAAAGTCTTGGTGGTGGCGATCACATGAGAAGAGAGAGGCGTTCACAGACTTCATGGCAGCTGCGAGGGTGCGCCGGGGCTAGGCCCGTGCTGGGTGGCAATGCCCCGCTTCTTTTCACGGAAATCCGTCCTTCCCCGTCGTGGGGGCCATAAATACAGAGCGTGGCAGCTTTGCCCCGCAGCAACTGAGAACAGCCTCTGGAGGCACCGTGCTGGTTTCTCCACGTCTCGAGTGCGATGGGCCCCCTACCCGTACGCTTCTGGCGCACGCCCGTGGCTGGCCGTCAGGAGAATCAACTATCAAGCCTGCAACTGAGGCTGTTCTGTGTTCGAGGCTACCCGGCCTGCGCTGCTTCTGCCGGCCGGCCCTTCCTTGTGGAGGTGGACGCTTGCTTCCCCGAGCCCAAAGAGGGAGCCCGAACCCAGAGTATAATGTGACCGTCATTAATGATCGCTAGCTGGGGCAGCGGTAGCTAGTTCCTGAATCGTAAATGGTTGATCCCCCCGTGGAGGCAAGACCCATACTCTCAAAAAAATTTCCCACATCAATGGTTAGTTACATTCTGAACTTTGATGAAAACGATGGTCTTAACTCATGGTAGTTATCGATCATAACAATAGCATAAAAGGCCATAACAATAACATAAAACTAGGATTGCCACAGCAGTCCTTGTAGACCCACAATTTCCTTGTACATGACGAACTCGGAAACATTTCTTTTAGCCTCATGATAATATGTCAAAATATTCGAATCAATAGTACGGCCAAGATATGAAAAAAAGCCAACTAAACAGCCATCAATTCCAACTGATATAAGCTTGAACTGGTAGACTTAATTTAAATATATTGATCCCTATCATATATGCGGAAACATGGGACCAATATATTTATCATAAATAATAAAGTAAATCAAGATCGATAAATACCTCTAGCCATTGCTCCACGATCCAGATAAGGGTAAGGCTCTTCCATGCCTTACGGTCTCTTTCAACGATGGTGTAAACTTTTTGATAGACCAGGTGCAGGGACCTTCCCGTTTTTATATTTCTTTATGCCTTATCTGTCCATCACAGAGGGCGCCGCTTTAAACGGATATAGTTGAGGGATTCTTATCTTAATCGTGAATTCAAATTCAAAGTTTGAATTCACGTAATCCCTCGATATCAGAATATATAACCATCTTAATCCACCTTAATCGTATCTAACCAATACGCCTAATGGAGAAAAACCAATATTCTCCTACTTGGTCTGTATATTCTATTACTATAGTAAGAAAATACATGAATCATGGCAATAAGTCCTCTTAAAATCGAGTATTATTTACCATGTATTACAATGTATTATATTTTTCAAACATAAACCCATATAACTTAATGAATAAACCCCATATTTACTCTAGGTCCAACTTAATGATGCTTATCACAAATAAATATGTACACTAAATAACTGAATGTGAAAAAATCACAACCATAAAAGAGTTTCATTGTACAAGTAGTTATCCATGCAACTAAATTATATCATGGGACCAACTCCCATTCATACCACATGATCCTTAAAATTCTTAATTGGCATGCCTTTAGTCAAGGATCAGCTATCATTAATTCAGTGCTAACATATTCTATGACCACTTTATTTTCTTTAACATGTTCTCTTATGGCTAAATACTTAATGTCGATGTGTTTACTTCAACTACCACTCTTGTGGTTTTTAGCCAAAAAATATAGCAACTGAATTATCATAGTACAATTTAATTGGCCCAGCAATAGAATCAACAATTCTAAGCCCTGAGATGAAACTCTTCAATTATACACCGTGCGATATAGCCTCAAAACAAGCTTGCATAATAGAGGTAGCAGTCAGCTATGTACCTCATGACCTTTTAGTAGCTCTCAAGTGGTCTAAACCTGGATTACTCTGATATTTTTCCAACATTCCAACTGCAAATGCTATGTCAAGCCTTATACAGATCTGAGCATACATCAAGCTACCAACAGCTGAAGCATATAGAGTATTTTTCATTTCCTCCCTCTCAAAGTCATTCCTTGGGCACTGATTCAAATTGAATTGTCACCCTTGACTATGGGAGCTATACTCGGTGAACAATTTTTCATCCGAAATCTCTCTAAAATTTTGTTGATATAGGTTTCTTGAGATAGACCTAAAACACCTCGAAGTCTGTCTCTCTGAATTTTAATGCCAATGACATAAGAGGCATCACCCATATCTTTCATGTCAAAATTCTAAGAGAGAAATTGTTTCACCTCATGTAACATACCTTTATCATTGGTTGCAAGTAAAATATCATCTACATATAGGATTAGAAAATAAATTTTGCTCCCACTGACCTTCTGGTATATACATTGATCCATGGTGTTCTCTACAAATCCAAATGAAGAAATCACATCATAAAATTTTAAGTACCATTGTCGAGAGGCTTGTTTCAATCCATATATAGATCTCTTAAGCTTGCATACTAATTGCTCATCATCACTAGAGGAAAAACCTTCAGGTTGTTTCATATAAACCTCTTCTTCTAGATCTCCATTGAGAAATGCAGTTTTTACATCCATTTGTTGCAACTCTAAATCAAATGCGCAACAAGTGCTATGATAATGCGGAAGGAATCTTTCTTAGATACAGGAGAAAATGTCTCCTTGCAATCAATTCCCTCCCTTTGAGTGAATCCCTTAACAATGAGTCTTGCCTTATATCGCTCAATATTGTCTAATGAGTTTTTCTTGGTCTTAAAGACCCATTTACAACCAATGGCTTTTGCTCCATCAGGCAACTCAACAAGATCCCAGACTCCATTAAATGCCATAGAATTCATCTCATCTTTCATAGCATCATACCATAAATTGGATTCCTTACAATTTATGGCTTGTGAAAACGTTTCAGGATTATTTTCAGCTCCAATATTATAGTTCGACTCTTAAAGATACACAATATAGTCACTAGAAATTGCTAATTTCTTTTCTATTATAGATCTTCTTAATGTTGTAACAACCTCCTCTTGAGGAGTTGATTGTTCAACTATCTCTGGTAACTCATGAGAGACTGGATCTACTAGTTCATTATCAGCAAATTATGGAATCTCAACGACTGGTTGTATAATACCCGTTTGATCTTGAGAGGCACTATGAACGATAATCAGTCTATCACTTGAAGTGGAAGGTTGAGCATTAGAATGCTCCCTTTAGGAATCATGCTCTGCAATTGATCACTCCCATTGATCAAGTCATTCTCAAGAAATTTGGCATTTCTTGATTCCACAATCCTAGTTATGTGAGATGGACAGTAAAATCTATATCCCTTGGACCTCTCGGCATATCCAACAAAATACCCACTAATGGTCCTAGGTCCAGCTTTTTCTCTTGTGGATTGTATACTCTCACTTCACATGGGCATCCACATACGTGTATATGTCGCAAACTTGGTTTCCAACCTTTAAATAACTCAAATGGTGTTTTAGAAACAGCCTTGGTTGGAACCCGATTTAATATGTACACAGCCGTCTTGAGAGCTTCTGTCCACAAGGACTTAGATAGTTTGGAGCTGCTAATCATGCTCATCACCATGTCCATCAATGTTCGGTTCCTTCTTTCTGCTACACCATTCTGATCAGGTGAGCCAGGTAAACTGTATTGGGCAACAATCCCATGTTCTTGAAGGAACTTTGCAAATTAACCAGGCATTTGTCCATCTTCTGTGTATCTCCCATAATACTCACCTTCTCTATCAGATATCATAATTTTGATTTGCTTTCCACATTGCGTCTCTACTTCTGCCTTGAACACCTTAAATGCATCTAATGCTTCGTTCTTATTATGAAGCAAGTAGAGATATATAAATCATGAGTAGTCATCAATGAAGCAGATAAAATATTTCAAACCATGAAAATCCATATCCGGACAACAAATGTCCGTGTGTATGATCTCTAATAGGTCTGAACTCCTCTTGGCACCTTTCTTTGACTTATTGGTTTGCTTGTCCTTAATGCAGTCCACACAAGTATCAAAGTCAGTGAAGTCCAAAGTATTGAGTACTCCTTCATTCACTAACCTCTTGATTCTATCTATGGAGATATGTCCCAATCTTCAATGCCACAACATAGAAGAGTTATCATTTACAACACATCTTTTTATGCCAGCCCTATCATGCATCACATCATGAGTGGTATTATTTTATAAATTAATATAGAAAATACCATCAGACAAAGTACCATTCCCAACAAGTTCAGATTTATAATATAAACTGGAAAAAGTATCTGAAAAGTTGAAGGAATAACCCAAAGGTACAAGTCTTAAAATTGAAATTAAATTCCTAGAAAAATTAGGTACATAAAAGGTCCTTTCCAAATTTAAAATAAAACCACTACTAAGAATGAAAGTGCATGTCCCTATAGCTTCCACATGTGAGCGCATCTTGTTTCCTGAAGAGATATACGGCTCACTTCCTATTGGCTTCCTTAGGTTTTGTATACCCTGCAAAGTATTGCAAATGTGGATCGTAGAACCAAATCAATCCACCATGTGTTATAAATAACATCAGCCATATTAGATTCATAACTAACAAGAGCTTTGACTGAAGTCCTGAATTGCTCATCAATGGCTTTTAGTAGCTTCCTGACATTCTCATGCTTATCGACTGAACCACGTATACCAATAGAGATTTTTGTCTTTATGAACATTACACTCAAGCGATTAGATCGCTCCCAACGTTCATAAATCGCAATCTCATTAGGAGTGCTGGTCTGAGTTACTGAAGGTGGTTCATCCTTCTTTATAGCATAATCAATGTCCATACAGCGCAGATGAAGGAGAATTCTCTCCTTCCAAACCTTATAGTTATTACCCCTCAATTCAGGTATGTCACATTTTATATCAGAGAAATTTATAGGTCGCATAACTGTAAAATTTAAACATACATGCTTATTAACAAAAATTCATGCTAATAAAATGCTTTACCAATGTAAATCATGCATTTAGAAACCAGTGAATCTACTGACATAAAACTTGCATATGGGCTAAAGCTCTAATTCAATTAGATTCACTTAAGTCTGTATGATAAAACTATCAAATTATATTCCTTCTTTCTAATTCCTGTGGGTAGATTAGAAAAATATAATTTGATATTTTATCTTAATTAATTATATAAATAGTGAATCTGCTGACATGAAACTTGCATGTGGGCTAAAGCTTTAATTCAATTAGATTCATTTAAGTTTTTATGACAAAACTATCAAATTATGTTCCTATTCTTTCTAATTCCTATGAATAAATTAGAAAAATATAATTTGATATTTTATCTTAATTAATTATATAAATAATGAATCTGCTGACATAAAACTTGCCTGTGGGCTAAAGCTTTAATTCAATTAGATTCACTTAAGTCTGTATGATAAAACTATCAAATTATGTTCCTTCTTTCTAATTCCTGTGGGTAGATTAGAAAAATATAATTTGATATTTCATCTTAATTAATTATATAAATAGTGAATCTGCTGACATAAAACTTACCTGTGGGCTAAAGCTGATAAAACTATCAAATTATGTTCCTTCTTTCTAATTCCTGTGGATAGATTAGAAAAATATAATTTGATATTTCATCTTAATTAATTATATAAATAGTGAATCTGCTGACATAAAACTTGCTTGTGGGCTAAAGCTTTAATTCAATTAGATTCACTTAAGTCTGTATAATAAAACTATCAAATTATGTTCATTCTTTCTAATTCCTATGGATAGATTAGAAAAATATAATTTGATATTTTATCTTAATTAATTACATAAATAGTGAATCTGTTGACATAAAACTTGCCTATGGGCTAAATGATGGGGCACAAAAAAATGGTAGAATGAGGGGATGGTGATGTGTTCTAAGTGATTACCATCCTTAATGAACATTTAACCCCAAGCTATGGCTGAATTCATGTATGGAAGAAATGAAGAACATCAAACCAGAAGCAGAAATCTAAACACCCTTGTGCAAGCTTCTTTCAAAGAAATAAAAAGATTAGGATCTAAAGGTATGAAAACCTTCAAACTAAGTTAAGCCACCTTTAAAACTTCAGATCTAAAGGACCAAAAGGTTTTTTTTTTTCAACAATGAAGTAAGATCTTAAAGTGGAAGGGATGCACTCAACACTCAAAGAATTGAGGGTTGGTTGACAATATCTACACTCCTTACTTAAGAACTCACCTTGGCACTTGATTCTTGACGTGGAGCCATCATCCTCAACTCTAACATCCTCAAGAGAAACTGCAAGTGATCAGAAGTAAGACCGTGGAGTCAAAGGAATTGAAGAAAATAAAAAAATCGAATAAGGAAATGAAGGATTTGAAAATTTTTGCTAAGACTTGGGTAGCACTTGTCCTTCTTCCTGAAACTATTATGGAACCTTGGTATAATGGTTTAGAGTAGCAAATTGGGCCTCTCACCCTATCCCTTAAGGAGTGACCTAGATCTAAGACTAGGGAAACACGAGCCTCAACTCAACCTAAGAGCATCTCACCCTCTTCATACTCAAAGATGAACAAGGCACTTGGCAAAATAAATCAAATAAACTTGATTTTATTTCTCAAACTTCAAATCTACAAGAGGGAAAGCTTGGCCTATATATAGGCCAAAGGACTTCCAGAAATTTTAGCCCAAAAAACTAAAAGATCATAACAATCTAAGGATTAGTTATGATATAGCTAACTAATTACAACCAATCCCTAACAAATTTGGTTGCACAAGCTTCCATGTGGCACCTCCTTAGTTTGCCATGTGTCATCATCAGATACCTCCATGTGTCCTCCAAGATTTGACTTCTAAGTTGCCATGTGTCATCATCAGATACCTTCATGTGTCCTCCAAGATTTGACTTCCAAAGAGAAGACTTGATGTCTTGATAGCAGTGTTGACTCAAGGCAGGAAGTGTTGATACTTTGAGACTTGGCAGAAATTAAAATTTTGCAGCATGAGTTGCCACTTGAGAAATTAAAACTCTTGGCTTGAGTAAGTGGAACATGCGAAAAGTGGATTAACTACAAAACCAAAGAGTGTCAGTCTACAACCTTTTCTTCTTGCTGATGTCCCCATCAATTCTTCCCGGGTGAAAAAAACTCGGCCCTGACGAGTATGGATCATTTTGGCTTTGGTAATATTCAAGCAGATCTTGATCGATCATTTGTAGTTCTTCTTGAGTGATCCATGAGTCTTTAGAATCAGGTCTACCTTGCCAATGGACCAAGTAGCGTTGATAGTCTTTATTTCGGGTAGTGACAATCTTGTCATATAATATCCGTTCAATTCTTTCTCGCTTTGTGGCTTGTGGACACTCTGGGATTGGTTCACTCTCAAAGGATGGATCAAGTCCTAAAAACTCACTGGGATTCATTATTGGTTCCTTGTATTCTACTAGATCTAAAATATTAAAGGTGGAACTAATACCAAAGTCAAAAGGTAGGTCCAATATATAAGCATTAGGTCCAATTCTTTTTATTATTTTGAAAGGACCTGCACCTCGGGCGTGTAGTTTCTTCATAGTTCCCTGTTGACCCCAGATTGTTTTTGATGATTGCAAAACAAATTAAGCAATTCTAAGATTGATACAGGGAAGTTCGGTCGCCTTGCAAGTAAGTATCTTCATGCAAAATCGACTGGTAAGAAAGTACTTCATTTAATTTGCTTTGAATATGATTATTAGCCTTGGAGTTAACTGGTTAGCTAGCTTGTTAGTCTATTTAGCTAACTGGCACGACTTTCAGCTAGCTGGGAAAGTTTCACAGTGTATGGGCCGAACCATCTTGCATTTTAGCTAGCTGTCTAGCTAGCTTGTTAGCTAGCTGAAGTTTCTTCAGCTAACTAAAAACTTGTCTCAGTAAGATGGCCGAACGTCCCTTTATTTTAGCTAACTGATGAGTTAGTTTGTTAGCTAGCTGGAGCCCTTTCAGCTAACTAAAATTTCTGTCACAGTTGCCTGGCCGAACACCCTCTTTTTCAGCTAACTGGTGAGTTAGTTTGTTAGCTAGCTGAAGCTCTTTCAGCTAACTAAGGAACTTGTCTCAGGTGCCTGGCCGAACGTCCCTTTATTTTAGTTAACTGGTGAGCTAGCTGGTTAGCTAGCTGGAATTCCATCAGCTAACTAAAATTCCTGTCACAGTGGTTTGGCCGAACACCCTTCCATTTTAGCTAGCTGGCTGGATGTCTTGTTAGTTAACTGTAACTCCTTCTAGCTAGCTGACGTTTCTTTTAGTTAACTGCTTAGCTAACTATTTCATCCTGGAGCTAACTGGTTAGCTAACTATTTTTCACAGGGAATGTTGCAGCCGAATGGATTTAAATTTTAGTTAACTGGAGAGCTAGCTGCCGGTTGGCTAGTTAGCTGGAGAGTTAGCTACTTTATTCAGTTGACTGGCTGCCTTTTTGCTCAGTTAGCTGGAGAGCTAACTAAGCTGGACGGATAGCATAGTATTTTTGCTTCTAGTTAGCTCGTGAGCTAACTGGCCATTCTTTAGTTAGCTATTCAGCTAACTAGCTATCCTATCTCTCCTGCCGTTTGGATTTCAAATGGAGTTAGCTGGCGAGTTAGCTGCCGAGCTAACTAACGTGCTGCCTCAGAATGTTTCTTTTGTTATGACCTCTCTGGTTAGCTAACTGATTAGCTAGCTGGGGGTTATTGCTTTACTCTTGGACGATGGCATTCATTTCTCAGCTACCTGGAGCTTCTTCTTCAGTCCACCGCCGCCTAAAGAGTTTTCTTCTCTCTCTCTCTCTATTGCTATTTCAAGCTATGTTAACTTTTGATTTTTGAATTTTTACAGTGCTCATCCTTCCTCAAATGGAGATCTGCATTCAATGCTTAAGGGAAACATGTTTAACGGTTATATTTTCTTCCCGTTATTATTTCCATTTATTTCTTATGTATCTAACGGATATTTTCTTGTTAGATGGTTATAAATAGCTGGGATTAGAAGCACACCTGACGATGATTTTTGAAAAGAAATTTCAAAGAGAGAAAAATCCAAGAAAAGAGCCTTCATTGAATATTTGTTGAGTGGTTGCTGTGCATTCAAGCTCATTCCTTGCTCCGAAAGGTCGTCCGAATCATTGAAGCTTTTCAAGCATTCAAGACTTCAGCTGCTTCAACCTAGTTCATTTATTGCTGAGTTTATTGCTTCAAAAAGTTGTAAAGTATATTCTGAATATTTGCTCTTTGTAGGAGCTTCTTCTTTACATACTCTGATTATCTTGTAAAAGGGTTAGTGAACCCTGGTTTGTTGGCTTCCTTGTGCCATTTAAACAAGAGGACTAGCCTAGGTTTGGCTAGGGGTTCTTGGCTTCCTTGTGCCGTGAAACAAGAGGACTAGCCTAGGTTTGGCTAGGGGTTTTTGGCTGCCTTGTGCCGTATAAACAAGAGGGCTAGCCTGGTTCGGCTAGAGGTTGTAATCGTTGTGATACGATTAGTGGAATTCCCAAAGGTTTTGGGGAGTGGATGTAGGTGCTGAGTTTGGCACCGAACCACTATAAACTTCTGTGTGTTTGTGGTTGATTGCTTTCTGTGTTATTATTCTGTGCACTCCACTTCACCGCTGCAAATCAAAATTAGGGTTGAAAGCACATTATCTGCATAGCTATTAAATTTTTTTTAAATAACCCAATTCACCCCCCTCTTGGGTTACTACATCTGGGCAACAAGTGGTATCAGAGCAGCGTGCTCTTGATTTCTATAGCTTTGATTAGCTTGGAGCCAAAGATCAATAGTAATCCCAATGAATTCCATGTTGATTGAGGGACAATCAACTAATAGACCACCTTTGTTCAATGGAACAAACTACACATATTGGAAAGCACGAATGAAAATCTTCATTCAAGCACTAGATTATGATTTATGGGGAATCATAATTAATGGACCTCACACACCCACTATTATGATTGAAAATGTCAATATTGCAAAACCTGAATCTGAATGGGATGAGCAAGATAAGAAATTAGCTCAATTAAATGCTAAGGCTATGAATGTTCTTTATTGCTCGCTTGATGCAAATGAGTTTAATCGCATATCTACATGTATGTCTGCTAAGGAAATATGGGATAGACTTGAAGTCACCCATGAGGGTACAAATCAAGTCAAGGAATCCAAAATAAATATGCTTGTTCATAAGTATGAATTATTTAAGATGGACCCTGCTGAAAATATCACTGATATGTTTACTAGATTTACTGATATCATTAATGGTTTGAAAAGTTTGGGAAAATCTTATGCTAACAGTGATCTAGTTAGAAAAATTTTAAGATCTTTACCTAGATCATGGGAAGCAAAAGTGACTGCTATACAAGAAGCAAAAGATCTCAACAATTATCACTTGAAGAGTTGGTTGGTTCTTTGATGACTCACGAACTTCAGCAACGACAACATATTGATGAAGATGATTCAAAGAAGAGAAGGACCATGGCATTGAAGAGTGCAACTCAAGAAGATGAGAGTGAAGAAACCACAAGTGATAGTGAGAAAGATGATGATATGGCACTTATTTCAAGAAATTTAAGAAGTTCATGAAGAAAAAGAGATTTGGAAAAAGAAAGCATTTTGTCAAAGGAGATCATAGCAAAGATAAGGAAAAGAGTGAACCTCCAACATGCTATGAGTGTAAGAAGCCTGGACACATCAGACCAGATTGTCCACTATTAAAGAAGGCATCTAGAAAAATAAAGAAAAAGGCAATGATGGCCACTTGGAGCGACAGTGAAGCTACAAGTTCAGAAAATGAAGAGAAAACTGAAGTTGCTAATGTTTGCTTCATGGCTGATAATGATGAGGTAAGCCCTAATCTTTTAGATGATTTTACTTTTGATGAGCTGCATGGTGCATTTTATGAACTGATTGATGATTTCACAAATTTAAGTTCAAAGAATAGAGATTTGAAAAATGAAATCAAAAATCTTACCATTGAAAAAGAAAAGTTTTCAAAGGAAAATGAATCATTGTCAAAACAAAACCAAGATTTGAAAAATGAAGTGAATAAATTAAAATCAATTGTTGATAGATTTACACTAAGCTCAGAAAAATTAGAAATGATTTTAAATAGTCAAAGAGCTGTTTACAATAGAGCTGGTCTTGGATACAATCCTCTTGAAAGACAAAAATTTCTGAAAAATATTTATGAGCATGCTGATGATTCTACTAAAATACATGTTTTAAATGCGAAAAATTGGACACAAAGCTTACATTTGCCAAACACAAAAGATAAGGAAAATATGGATCCCAAAAGGAACCATTTTGACTAACCCTAAAGGACCCAAGAAAGCTTGGGTACCTAAGAACAAAAGTTGAAATTGTGTATGCAGGTGTGTCTTGCAACCCGAGCAATTAAAAGACATTGGTACTTGGACAGCGGGTGCTCAAGACACATGACCGGTGATGAATCACAATTCATCACTTTGGAAGCAAAAGATGGAGGTGTTGTTACTTTCGGTGATAATGGCCAAGGAAAATAATTGGCATTGGAAAAATAGGTATCACACCTCATGCTTATATTGATAATGTTTTGCTTGTGAAAGGACTGAAACACAATTTACTTAGTATTAGTCAATTATGTGACAAAGGATTTAATGTTATATTTGAATCGTCCTTATGCATTGTTAAAAATCCTGCTAATGAAAACATGAAATTTGTTGGTCAAAGGCATGGTAATGTATACATTGTTAATTTAAATGATTTGCATGATCAGAATGTTGATTGCCTAGTTGCTACTAACAATAAAACTGATAATAGTTGGTTATGGCATCGTAGGCTAGCTCATGCAAGCATGGATTTACTATCTAAATTAATTAAAAAGGATTTAGTACATGGTTTGCCAAAACTTGTTTTTGAAAAAGATAAGATTTGCAATGCTTGTCAATTTGGAAAACAAACCCGAGTTTCTTTTAAATCAAAGAATTTTATTTCAACCACTAGACCATTGGAGCTCTTGCACATGGATTTATTCGGTCCTACAAGAACCACTAGTCTAGGAGGTAAAAGATACGGTTTCGTTATTATTGATGATTTCTCTCGCTTTACATGGGTTTTATTTCTAGCTAGTAAAGACGAAGCATTTTCAGCATTTCAAAAATTATTTAAAAGAATTACAAATGAAAAGAATTCTTCCGTTTTATCAATACGAAGTGATCATGGAAAAGAATTTGAAAATAAATCTTTTGAAGAATTTTGTAATGAAAATGGAATTGAACATAATTTTTCTGCACCAAGAACACCACAACAAAATGGAGTAGTTGAAAGAAAGAATAGAACATTAGAGGAAATGGCGCGTACCATGTTGTGTGAAAGCAATCTTCCTAAATATTTTTGGGCAGAAGCTATTAACACTGCATGTTATGTTTTAAATCGTGCATTAATCAGACCTGTTTTGAAAAAGACTCCATATGAACTTTGGAAAGGAAGAAAACCTAATATAAGTTACTTTCATGTTTTTGGATGTCGATGTTTTGTATTAAATAATGGAAAATCAAACCTTGATAAATTTGACGCTAAGTCTGATGAAGGAATTTTTCTCGGATATTCTTTACATAGTAGAGCTTTTAGAATATTTAACAAAAAGACTTTAGTAGTTGAAGAATCAATTCATGTTATCTTTGATGAATCTAATGATCTTCCATCAAGGAAGGGAAAAGGTATAAATGATGCAGATGACATTGAAGATCAATTCAAGGACATCACATTAAAGGACAAGAACGATACACAAGAGGTAAGTGAAGAAGAGAACGCTGACCTACCTGAAGCCTCACAAGGTAATGATGAATTAGAAAGAGGATGGAGGTATGTTCTTAGTCACCCTAAAGATCTAATTATTGGTGATCCTTCTCAAGGAGTGAGAACTAGATCATCATTTAGAGATGCATGTAATAATTTAGCATTTGTATCTAAAATTGAACCTAAATGTTATGATGATGCTAAAAATGATGTTGATTGGATTAATGCCATGCATGAGGAACTTAACCAATTTGAAAGAAATAATGTTTGGACTCTTATTGAAAGACCTCATGATCATCAAATTATTGGAACTAAATGGGTATATAGAAACAAATTAGATGAACATGGTAATATAATTAGAAATAAGGCAAGATTAGTAGCTAAAGGTTATAATCAAGAAGAGGGAATTGATTTTGATGAAACTTATTGCCATTAGATTACTTCTTGCTTATGCTCAAATGGACGTTAAAAGCGCTTTCTTGAATGGATATATTGCTGAACAAGTTTTTGTGGAACAACCACCCGGATTTGAAAATCATTTGTTTCCAAATCACGTTTTCAAATTAAACAAAGCTTTGTATGGTTTGAAACAAGCCCCCCGGGCATGGTATGAAAGATTAAGCAAATTCTTGATTAGTAATAATTTTATTCGAGGAACTGTGGATACAACTTTATTTATTAAAAGCAAAATAAAGATATATTAGTTATTCAAATCTATGTTGATGATATCATATTTGGTGCCACTAATGAATCTTTGTGCAAAGACTTTGCTAAGCTTATGCAGGGAGAGTTCGAGATGAGTATGATGGGTGAGCTGACCTACTTCCTCGGACTTCAAATTAAACAAAGCAAAGATGGGATCTTCATAAGCCAATCCAAATATACCAAAGAAATGATCAAGAAGTTTGGCATGGAGACATCCAAGAGTATCGGTACCCCTATGAGCTCATCATGTAGACTTGAATCTTATAATTCTGAAAAATCTGTTGATTTAAAATTATATAGAGGCATGATTGGATCATTATTATATTTAACTGCTAGTAGGCCAGATATTTTATTTAGTGTTTGCATGTGTGCTAGATATCAAGCAAATCCTAAAGAATCACACTTGCTTGCCGTTAAAAGAATATTTAAATATTTAAATGGAACAATCAATTTGGGTATATGGTATGATAAACAATCTAGCATTGACTTAATAGGATACACTGACTCAGACTTTGCTGGATGTAAATTAGATAGGAAATCAACCACTGGAACTTGCCAGTTTCTAGGTGTTAACTTAATTTCATGGTTTAGCAAAAAGCAAACTTCAGTAGCACTATCTACGGCCGAGGCCGAGTATGTTGCAGCTGGGAGTTGCTGTGCTCAAATCTTGTGGATTAAGCAACAACTAGAAGATTATGGTATTAAACAAAAAGCCATTCCTATAAAATGTGATAATACAAGTGCAATTAGTTTAACTAAAAATCCTATTCAACATTCCAGAACTAAACATATTGAAATAAGACATCATTTCATTAGAGATCATGTTAACAATGGAAATGTTGTTATTGAATTTTTAAATACTGAAAAATAAATTGCTGATATTTTTACTAAGCCACTTGATGAAACCAAATTTTATGAAATCAGAAGAGAATTAGGGATGCTTGATCCAACCATTTAATGAATCATTTAATGAAGTGATATGAAATCTAAAAGTTATGACATCTTTAAATCACATCAATCAAATGAATTTCATGTCAAAATTAATTGCTTGTTGTAAGCTTTATGTCTTTTCAAATTAATAAAAGGCATGTTGTTTGATTTCACCCAACCACCGGACATTTAAAGGTTTTATTGATGGCAGCTAACTGACCAGGCAACCAAACAGTCACCTGACCAGTTAACCATCAACCCATTCTCTATATAAGCTTTTTCTCCTCACGTCTCCCTTCAAAATCAAGCCGTCTCCTTCAACTCTTCTCCAACCGAGCGTCTTCTCCTCTCTTCTCTCACTTTCAATCGTCTCTTCATTCCTTCCATCAAATCCTTCCTACCATTCAACCTACTAATCTATCTAGAAGAAGTTGATGGCTCCCAAGAAGAAGGCCGTCGCTAGAGATGACGATTGTGCCAATCTTCGCCGGAAGTCTTCCACGTCTTCTACTCAAATCAACTCCCTACTTGCTTCAAAATCATTTGTTCATGGGAGGTTAGTAGACTTTAACTTTTTAGAGCAAGAAGGATTCAAAATTGGTAATCTGTTAGTTAAACAAGGATGGGATAAGCTTTTATCTACCAAAAGACCTATTTATCCTGAACTTATTAGAGAATTTTATGAAAATATTTCTTTTGGTAATGGAACTATCTCTTCCATTGTGAAAATGACTAAAATAGACCTAGACGGTAAAACACTAGGATCTGCTTCTGAAAGAATTCCTAGTTGGAATTGGTTATCCTAGAGATTCCCTAGTGAGACCTAAGACGCCTAGGGTCTGCTGAATCTGAATCTGCTGGTTTCCTAGAGATTCTTCCTAGTGAACGGATATAAGATTGGCCTAATCCTTAATATGATATGAAGCTAGTAAGATTGAAACATTAGATGCAAATATTATCTGTTGAAAACCGGCTTTTCCATAGTATCATTGCTAAGATTCTCGCCCCTCGTGCTGGATCATTTAATGTGGTAAACGATAGGGACATTTGCATAATGTATGATATCTTAATGGAAGACCCTGTAGATTTACCTGAATTAATGATGACTGTTATGAGAGAATCTATGTCCAAAGCTAAGGCTGCTTTGCCCTACGGAATGTTTCTCACTTATGTTTTTGAATTTTTCAATGTCAAACTTAAAGGAGAAACTGCAGTGGCATTACGTCACTCTGACGTTTTTAATGCTCATTCACTGCACCGTATGGATTTTGCTAAGAGGGATGGTATTTGGTTAAAAATTAGATCTAGAACAGGACAATCTAGTATGCCACCTCCTACTGTGAATCAACCTGCCTGTTCCCCTCAAAACTTTTTCACTTATGACTTCAGCCAACCTAATCCATATCTTGCTGCTATGACAGCTGACCAAAACCCTTTTCTTCCTGATCCACCCGAAATCAATGTTTCTGGATCATCTTTTCGCCATGACAACCCTGCTCCTGCTCCCATTCCAACTGTTAGATTATGTGATGATCAACTCCGTCATATTATCAATGAATTGACCCTTGCCACTTCTAGTCGAAGCTCTGGTGACAGTGCTTCTTCCGTCAATGATCAGACTCTTGTACCACATATCTCCTCTATTTTTGAAAACATGTCTGAATTTAAACTCATTCTTGAAAGGCTTGTTCATGATGTGAACATTCTTAATGGGAGAGTTTTTCACCACAACGAATCTGTCATGGAACGAATTCTGAAGGAGGTAAATTTACTTAAAAGCAAGCTTGAAAACTTTGAGACCAAGGCTGAGTGGGTAGAGTATCAATGAGATCGAACCAGACCCAGACCCGGGATGCTACAAATGCAGTTGACCATTGGACTGAACCCTCTCTAGGCTGAGCCAACTCATGGAGATTCTCATCACTAGTTCTGCAGCCTCTGCGCCTGATGCTTCTTTCTCTCATCCACACCTTTTCACTCCACCGGCACGGCCTTCCTCCGTCAAGCCTGAATCATCAAGCAAGCCAAATGTTTCAGTGCATATTTCTTCATCTGATGACGACAAGTGATTGTACTTAACTTATATGTTTTGTAGTTTTTGAACAAACTTGTTGTGCTTGTTTATGTTTATGCTCTATGACTTAGAACAATGACATGTAATATCTATTGTCTTGTACTGATCTGCATGACTATTTTAATTATGGTTATGTAATGAATGTTAACATCTCCTTGATCCTTTATGCTTAAAGTTATTGCAAGACTCTTCAAACTTCTTTTTGATTAATGACAAAAAGGGGGAGAAGAATGTTGCTTGCATACATTAAGGAATGGAGTAAAATAGTAACTCCATATATTCAGGGGGAGAAAAGAAAAGGATTTCACTTATTTATTTTGACAAGGGGAGAAATTAATGTTTTCTGATTACTCCTGTTTACTTATTAAACTTCCATATGTACACTTACTCTTTATATGCTTAAAGGTTTTGTCATCATCAAAAAGGGGAAGATTGTTGACCCCAGATTGTTTTTGATGATTGCAAAACAAATTAAGCAATTCTAAGATTGATACAGGAAAGTTTGGTCGCCTTGCAAGTAAGTATCTTCATGCAAAATCGACTGGTAAGAAAGTACTTCATTTAATTTGCTTTGAATATGATTATTAGCCTTGAAGTTAACTGGTTAGCTAGCTTGTTAGTCTATTTAGCTCACTGGCACGACTTTCAGCTAGCTGGGAAAGTTTCACAGTGTATAGGCCGAACCATCTTGCATTTTAGCTAGCTGTCTAGCTAGCTTGTTAGCTAGCTGAAGTTTCTTCAGCTAACTAAAACACTTGTCTCAGTAAGATGGCTGAACGTCCCTTTATTTCAGCTAACTGATGAGTTAGTTTGTTAGCTAGCTGGAGCCCTTTCAGCTAACTAAAATTCCTGTCACAGTTGCCTGGCTGAACACCCTCTTTCTTCAGCTAACTGGTGAGTTAGTTTGTTAGCTAGCTGAAGCTCTTTCAGCTAACTAAGGAACTTGTCTCAGGTGCCTGACCGAACATCCCTTTATTTTAGTTAACTGGTGAGCTAGCTGGTTAGCTAGCTGGAATTCCATTAGCTAACTAAAATTCCTGTCACAGTGGTTTGGCCGAACACCCTTCCATTTTAGCTAGCTGGCTGGATGTCTTGTTAGTTAACTGTAACTCCTTCTAGCTAGCTGACGTTTCTTTTAGTTAACTGCTTAGCTAACTATTTAATCCTGGAGCTAACTGGTTAGCTAACTATTTTTCACAGGGAATGTTGCAGCCGAATGGATTTAAATTTTAGTTAACTGGAGAGCTAGCTGTCGGTTGGCTAGTTAGCTGGAGAGTTAGCTACTTTATTCAATCGATTGGCTGCCTTTTTGCTCAGTTAGCTGGAGAGCTAACTAAGCTGCACTGATAGCATAGTATTTTTGCTTCTAGTTAGCTCGTGAGCTAACTGGCCATTCTTTAGTTAGCTATTCAGCTAACTAGCTATCCTATCTCTCTCCTGCAGCAGTTTGGATTTCAAATGGAGTTAGCTGGCGAGTTAGCTGCCGAGCTAACTAACATGCTGCCTCAGAATGTTTCTTTTGTTATGACCTCTCTGGTTAGCTAACTGATTAGCTAGCTGGGGTTATTGCTTTACTCTTGGACGATGGCATTCATTTCTCAGCTACCTGGAGCTTCTCTCTTTCAGTCCACCGCCGCCTAAAGAGTTTTCTTTCTCTCTTTCTCTCTATTGCTATTTCAAGCTATAGTTAACTTTTGATTTTTAAATTTTTACAGTGCTCATCCTTCCTCAAATGGATATCTGCATTCAATGCTTAAGGGAAACATGTTTAACGGTTATATTTTCTTCCATTATTATTTCCATTTATTTCTTATGTATCTAACGGATATTTTCTTGTTAGATGGTTATAAATAGCTGGGATTAGAAGCACACCTAGACGACGCTTTTTGAAAAGAAATTTTAAAGAGATAAAAATCCAAGAAAAGAGCCTTCATTGAATATTTGTTGAGTGGTTGCTGTGCATTCAAGCTCATTCCTTGCTCCGAAAGGTCGTCCGAATCATTAAAGCTTTTCAAGCATTCAAGACTTCAGCTGCTTCAACCTAGTTCATTTATTGCTGAGTTTATTGCTTCAAAAAGTTGTAAAGTATATTCTGAATATTTGCTCTTTGGAGGAGCTTCTTCTTTACATACTCTGATTATCTTGTAAAAGGGTTAGTGAACCCTGGTTTGTTGGCTTTCTTGTGCCATTTAAACAAGAGGACTAGCCTAGGTTTGGCTAGGGGTTCTTGGCTCCTTGTGCCGTGAAACAAGAGGACTAGCCTAGGTTTGGCTAGGGGTTTTTGGCTGCCTTGTGCCGTATAAACAAGAGGGCTAGCCTGGTTCGGCTAGAGGTTGTAATCGTTGTGATACAATTAGTGGAATTCCCAAAGGTTTTGGGGAGTGGATGTAGGTGCTGAGTTTGGCACCGAACCACTATAAACTCCTGTGTGTTTGTGGTTGATTGCTTATCTACTGTTATTATTCTGTGCACCCCACTTCACCGCTGTAAATCTAAATTAGGGTTAAAAGCACATTCATCTGCATAGCTATTAAATTTTTTTAAATAACCCAATTCACCCCCCTCTTGAGTTGCTACATCTGGGAAACATTCCCTTTGGAAACTGTTCATGTCTGAGCCTTATCATGACAACGTCTCCTACATGAAATTCTTTTGCTCTTCTATGGGAATTAGCCATATGCTTGTAACTCTCATTGCTTATATGGATTTTCTCGCTAATTTCTTTGTGTAAATCCCTAATGTGTTGTGCATATGACTCAGCAGACTCTGATGTTCGTACATGCATGGGCAATGGAATGAGGTCTATTGGCTTTCTTGGTTTGTACCCATGAATAATCTCAAAAGGACTTTTTCCAGTGGATCTGTTAACTGAACTATTATAGGCAAACTCTATACGTGGCAGTAAAAGGTCCCAATTTCCAGTATGTTTTCCCACTAAACATCTCAACATATTTCCAAGACTTCTATTTACAACTTCTGTTTGACCATCAGTTTGGGGGTGATAAGTGGTAGAAAAGTTTAACTTGGTTCCTAGCAGGTGCCATAGGGTTTTCCAAAAGTAACTGGTGAACTTAACATCCCTATCAGACACGATGGTTTTAGGTAACCCGTGTAATCTAACCACTTCATCTAGAAATAACTTGGCCACTTTTGATGCATCGAAGGTCTGGGAACAAGGCAGAAAATGTGCCATTTTAGAAAATCTATCGACTACCACAAAGATGGAATCGTGTCTCCTTAAGGTCTTTGGTAGTCCCAACACAAAGTCCATACTGATGTCTTGCCAAGGTCGATCAGGGACGGGTAAAGGGGTGTATAGTCCAGTTTTGTTTTTGCATTTTAGCAACAGCACATGTCCTACACTGGGCTACGACTTGGGCAACATTTCGTTTTAAGCTGGGCCAAAAGAATTGTTCCTCCAAAGCTAGAATAGTTTTATTCCTTCCGAAATGGCCCGCTAAACCTCCGGCATGGATTTCCCAAATCAAGAATTCCCTAATTGAGGTTCGGGGAATACACAACTTATCTCCTTTAAAAAGGAACCCATCATGAAGAGTAAAGTCTTTGTATTCTCTAGAAGGCCTTAGACTGACAGATTCAAAAATCTCACTAAAGTCAGGGCAACTTTTATACTCTTCCTTCAACTTATCAAATCCTGTGACTTCAGTACTTACGGACGTCAAGAGCATAGAACGTCGACTTAAAGCATCGGCAACCTTATTGTCAGAACCAGCACGGTGTTTTAGAACAAAGGTGTAAGCTTGGATGTACTCTACCCATTTTCCATGCCTAGGGTTTAACTTCTTTTGGGAGCTAAGGAATCGGAGGGCTTCATGATCGGAAAATAGAACAAACTCCTGCGGTAACAAGTAATGTCTCCAATATTTCAAAGCCTGAACTACCGCATATAACTCCTTGTCATAGGTGGAATATCTCAACTTTGCGCCATTTAGTTTCTCGCTAAAAAAAGCTACCGGATGGTTCTCTTGACTTAAAACTCACCAATTCCAATCCCAGAGGCATCACAAGCAACCTCAAAAACTTTAGAGAAGTCAGGCAACCTTAAGATTGGTGCTTGTGTCATTCTTCCTTTAATCTCAAGGAAGGCTTTATTGGCTTGTTTGGTCCATTCAAAATTTCCTTTCTTAAGACAATCCGTGATTGGAGCAACAATGGTGCTAAACCCTTGGATGAATCTCCTATAGAAGGTGGCAAGACCGTGGAAGCTACGGACGTCATGTATGTTCTTGGGTTCGGGCCACTCGACTATGGACTTAATTTTCTCGGGATCAGCAGAAACACCATTAGTAGTAACAATGAACCCTAGAAAGGTTACTCTGTTAGTCATGAATTCGCACTTCTTCAGATTGGCATATAGATTTTCCTTTCTAAGGGTGTAACAGACTTGTCTAAGATGATCTAAATGGTCTTCCCTAGTCTTACTATAGATGAGGATGTCATCAAAATATACTACAACAAATTTTCCCATGAAAGGTCTTAAAACTTGAGTCATGATCCTCATAAATGTACTAGGGGCATTTGATAGACCAAAGGGCATAACCAACCACTCATAAAGACCATCCTTAGTTTTGAATGCAGTTTTCCACTCATCTCCAGGTTTGATCCTAACCTGGTGATAACCACTCTTAAGATCAATCTTGGAAAATATAGTGGCTCCGGTCATCATGTCAAGCATATCATCAAGGCGAGGGATAGGAAATTGATACTTGACCGTAATTTTGTTGATGGCACGACTATCGATGCATATTCTCCAAGTGCCATCCTTCTTCGGGGTCAGTAGGGCAGGTACTGCACAAGGACTTAAACTCTCCCTAATAAACTTTTTCTGGAGGAGATCTCCAACTTGTCTTTGTAGCTCAGCGTGCTCAGTAGGATTCATTCTATAGTGAGGTAGGTTAGGCAAGGTGGCTCCTGGGACTAGATCAATTGTATGTTGAATATCCCTAAGTGGGGGCAGGTGATTGGGTAAATCTTCTGGGAATACATCCTTAAAGTCTTCTAAGATCTTTGTGACTTCTTGAGGTGGTTCCTTAGGATCTTCATTCCGACTTTCTTTAAGTGCCAAAATCCACATAGGTGATCCTTCATTGATTTCTTTCTCTATTTCCTTGACACTGATCAAATCTTGTTTCTTCTCTTTCAAATCACTAGACCCTTTCTTGATATTGTCCTTAGGTGGGGTCGAGTTAATGATAAGCTTTTTCCCTAGATGGTTGAAAGCACAAGAATTGGATTGACCATATAAAGTTGCATCATGATCATACAACCAAGGTCTACCCAAAATGATGCTACTTACTCCCATGGGTAGTACATCGCACCAGACTTGTTCATGATAGGATTGGATTTGAATGGGAACTTGACATCTGGATTTAATGGGAATGGATGTTGAATCTATCCAAGAAACTTTGTATGGATTGGGATGGGGAACAGGGGTCAAGCTTAAATTCTTAATGGCTTTAGTGGAAATAGCATTCACACAACTCCCATTGTCTATAATGATTTTATAAACCTTCTCCCTATCTTAACAAATGTTTGGAGTATATTAGTTCTTCTCCAATCCTCCTTTTCCTTTGTTTGGGTCAAAATTCTAACAACACCCAAAGTCTCATCATAATCAATCTCTTCTTCCTCTTCATCATATTCATTGATCAGATTGGATTCAGCCTCATATACCTCTTTTTCAAACTCTTTAGTATCTTCAGGGTCCTCTTCAGCTAGTTCTCCTATGTGTAGAGAACGGGCAGGGCATTGGTTGGCATAGTGTCCCTTCCTGTTACATTTAAAACAATGGACATTCGGGTTGTTACTCTTTTGAACTACAGGGGCCTTACCCTTGTCACTCGTTTGACCGGATGGGATAGTAGGAGTGGGGTGATTTGGTCGCATTTGGTTGAACCCTGGTTTCTGAGTAGGGGTGCTAATCTTACTTAGTTCGGGTCTTCTGACTATCGGTCCCCTTTGAAACCTTTCACAATCTCTGGCTATTTGATAGGCTTGGTCTAGGTCAGTGATTTCTCTTAGAAATAATTCCTTTTGAATTTCTTCACGCAAACCGGCTCTAAACCTAGACAATGTTACAGCTTCTGATTCATCAATGTTACACCTCATCGCAAACTCATCAAACTTGGTAATATATTCAGACACAGTCTTATTGCCCTGGTATAATCTTTGCCACTGATCTAATAGTCTTTGGTGATAGGACATAGGGACATACTTTTCCCTAAGCTTGATTTTCATAGCTCTCCAAGTGGTTATGGGCATGTCTCCTCTTTGCCTAAGCATTCGCCCGATATTCTCCTAGTATAACCTAGCCTGGCGGACTAACCTCAGTTTGGCAAACTTATACTTTCTCTCCTCGGTCATCTCATACCATTCAAAATATTGATCCATTTCTCCCTCCCAATCAACATAAGCTTTAGGGTCTAGGCTTCCATCAAAGATAGGAGCCTCTAATCGAATGTTCCTCATGGCTCTTTCATCTTGATCTAAGTAATCCTGGTGAGGTCGCCTAGGGATACGATCAGGAGTAAAGTCAGGCCGATGGACTCGACGGGCTTCTTCCATGAAATCAGGATCAAGTCTCCTTGGATTGTATTCAGGGATGTGCACATGATATTGGGCTCTTGGACCTCGAGGAATTGACCTAGATGATTCAGGTTCGATGGGGATCCTTTGAGGCTCTTCAAGGGTCTCAACTCTATCTTTTACTTGACCTAATTCTTTGTTGATTTGCCCTAATTGCTCAGTTACAGTGTCTAACTTTTCAGTCAGGGTCCTCATAAAGAGTTCAAGATTAGGATCCATAGGTACAAACCAAGAAAGATAGAACTTTTGACCTATAAACAAGAAGTACAAACCTAGCTTCTAGGGCTCCTAAACCTAGAAGTTCAAAATACAGGACTTGACTAGGTACTAGTTAAGGATGCAATTACCTTTGTCACTGGCCAGGTAAGAGGTGGGAATGCGGGAGGCCCCCCTTGCTTTCGCAAGGACCCAATTAAAGAACCGCAAGTCCGCTTAAGGCATTTGCCATTAGACCTCTAGTCTTAGACACCAGTTTCTAAGAATAATTACAAACTCAAATAGTGCTTTGTCTCCTCTTGCACTTGAACCCGACTTGTTGGTGTCCTTAATTTAGGTGCATACTTGATTTTAATTAAGGCTTAGGTCAATGCATAATGAGGATGGTTGTTGTGGGCTAAGGAAAGGTTATTAACTCCTCCCCTTATGTTATATTGAATGCCCTTAAGATGGTTTATGTATATATGGATGCACACAATTTCAGCAATTAACTAGCACAATCGACTAGACTTAGTACAATTAAGTGAAATTTAATCTAATTTTAAAATTCAGCAAATGCAAACTTAAATTGAGAAATTCAAATCTTGAAGTCTAGATTTCAGAAGCTAATTTTTTTTTAATTTTAAAATTTAGATTAAAATTTCATTCTTGGAGGTAAAAGTGGTTAAATAAAATTTGCAGCTTCTAACTAACCTTCAACTAACCCGGTTTTGAAAATTTGAAATTTAAAGTTTTAAATTTTCAAAAATTCAAAATGAAAATTGAATTAGTTAGATCTCAGAGTGAAAATCCTAGATTTTGAAATTTGAATTCAATTTTTTTTTTAAATTTGGTTGAGGAAGTTGTTATGATAGTAGTTGCTAGAAGATTCTAGCAGCTTAACAAACTCTCTACTACCTATTTCAAAATTTAAATTTTAAATTTAAAAACCCCTCTAAATTCAAATTTAAGTGGAAAATAACAGAATTTGAAGTCTAAATCTCAGATCTCAAATTAAAAAATTATTTTTTTATTTTTTTAAAATCAAATTTAATGGAGGGAACCAAAATAGTCTTCCAGAAAACAACCTAAGAACTCGAATTTTTTTATTCCAAAACTCTAAAATATTTTTTTTTAATTTTAGATTTCGGAACCTAAAGTCCTAAAGTGCAGCAAATAAATTTTTATTTATTTTTTAACCCTTAAAAAATTACAAAAAAATTCATGGAAATCTCGGACTAAAACTAGAACAGAAATTCCAGCAACTTACAAGCTTAACTTAGAGACCAAAGCTCTGATACCAAAGCTGATGGGGCACGAAAAAAAAAAAATTGGTGGAATGAGGGGATGGTGATGTGTTCTAAGTGATTACCACCCTTAATGAACATTTGAGCCCAAGCTATGGCTGAATTCATGCATGGGAGAAATGAAGAACATCAAACCGGAAGCAGAAATCTAAACACCCTTGTGCAAGCTTCTTTCAAAGAAATAAAAAGATTAGGATCTAAAGGTATGGAAACCTTCAAACTAAGTTAAGCCACCTTTAAAACTTCAGATCTAAAGGACCAAGAGGTTTTTTTTTTTTTTTTTCAACAATGAAGTAAGATCTTAAAGTGGAAGGGATGCACTCAACACTCAAAGAATTGAGGGTTGGTTGACAAGATCTACACTCCTTACTTAAGAACTCACCTTGGCACTTGATCCTTGACGTGGAGCCATCATCCTCAACTCTAACATCCTCAAGAGAACCTGCAAGTGATCAGAAGTAAGACCGTGGAGGCAAAGGAATTGAAGGAAATAAAAAAATCGAACAAGGAAAGGAAGGATTTGAAAAATTTTGCTGAGACTTGGGTAGCACTTGTCCTTCTTCCTGAAACTATTATGGAACCTTGGTAGAATGGTTTAGAGTAGCAAATTGGGCCTCTCACCCTCTCCCTCAAGGAGTGACCTAGATCTAAGACTAGGGAAACACGAGCCTCAACTCAAACTAAGAGCATCTCACCCTCTTCATACTCAAAGATGAACAAGGCACTTGGCAAAAGAAATCAAATAAACTTGATTTTATTTCTCAAACTTCATATCTACAAGAGGGAAAGCTTGGCCTATTTATAGGCCAAAGGACTTCCAGAAATTTCAGCCCAAAAAACTAAAAGATCATAACAATCTAAGGATTAGTTATGATATAGCTAACTAATTACAACCAATCCCTAACAAATTTGGTTGCACAAGCTTCCATGTGGCACCTCCTTAGTTTGCCATGTGTCATCATCAGATACCTCCATGTGTCCTCCAAGATTTGACTTCTAAGTTGCCATGTGTCATCATCAGATACCTCCATGTGTCCTCCAAGATTTGACTTCCAAAGAGAAGACTTGATGTCTTGATAGCAGTTGACTCAAGGCAGGAAGTGTTGATACTTTGAGACTTGGCAGAAGTTAAAATTTTGCAGCATGAGTTGCCACTTGAGAAATTGAAACTCTTGGCTCGAGTAAGTGGAACCTGCAGAAAGTGCACTAAAGCTTTAATTCAATTAGATTCACTTAAATCTGTAGGATAAAACTATCAAATTATGTTCCTTCTTTCTAATTCCTATGGGTAAATTAGAAAAATATAATTTGATATTTTATCTTAATTAATTACATAAATAGTGAATCTACCGACATAAAACTTACATGTAGGCTAAAGCTTTAATTCAATTAGATTCACTTAAGTCTGTATAATAAAACTATCAAATTATGTTCCTTCTTTCTAATTCATGTGGGTAGATTAGAAAAATATAATTTAATATTTTATCTTAATTAATTACATAAATAGTGAATCTGCTGACATAAAACTTGCATATGGACTAAAGCTTTAATTCAATTAGATTCACTTAAGTCTGTATGATAAAACTATCAAATTATGTTCCTTCTTTCTAATTCCTATGGATAGATTAGAAAAATATAATTTAATATTTTATCTTAATTAATTACATAAATAGTGAATCTGCTGACATAAAACTTGCATGTGGGCTAAAGCTTTAATTCAATTAGATTCACTTAAGTCTATATGATAAAACCATCAAATTATGTTCCTTCTTTCTAATTCCTGTGGGTAGATTAGAAAATATAATTTGACATTTTATCCTAATTAATATATAAATATAAAAATTTTCTATGGGATAAATTTATTATATCCATATAATTAATTACAATTAATATCTATTATTTATGTGATTTATTAACTTTATTATACAATTTTATAATTAATGATGCTGTGGCTACTCCTTAATTATTCAATTGTATTTATCACTTAGACATTATTTAAATTTTATGCTTAATTATGTCACTTAAGATGCATGCATAATTAACAAAATTCATACACACAAATTCTAAATATAATTAAACATAAATAGGCCAGGCCAATGGCCCAACCACTTGATAGACGAGCCAGCCTATCATTCTCACCCAATTCCAATAGTTTAATTTAACCAAAAAAATTCTCAATCACCTCAAAATAGTATGATCAAAACTGTCATACGATTCAGACTAAATTGCAGTCCAGTCTGATGTAAATCAGATTGGGCCCACGGCCCATCCTACCCACAGCTGGCCAGCCTGGCCGCTCGGCCAGGCGATGGGCCAGCCTGGCCCAGGTGTTGGGCCCAGGCTTGGCCAGCGCCTGGGCGCTGGCCCAGGCCGCTGGGCCAGCGCTGGGTCTGCCAGCGCCTGGCGCTGGCATCTATTTGTTTTTTTTTATTATTTTTTTTAAATCCCGAATGCCACGTTTTTTTTTTAATTCTGTATGGCCAGCACGTTCGTCCTCATTCCGTGCACATATCCAAAGCAAGAAAACCCACGCTTCCTTTTGTTATGGTGATTTGATCATGAGATATTTGGATTTATCTTTTATTTAAACTATATCCAAAAGGGTGAGCGAACAGATAAGTGCATGCTTTATGACATAAATCTTACTGATTAATCTCTTAAATAAAACTAAATTAAATCAACTGAATATTAAGAGTTTATCATATCTAATGCTCTTTCAGATGATTCTTGATGACCTATTAACTCTCCCGATATGCAGGTAGTTGGGTCAAACGCACCAAGATACTACAGTAGCCTCCCTTATTGGTACGTCCCTAATATCCCTACCGTACGCCCGTTGGGTGAAATAATCTAGAGTACTACCAGTAACCTCCCCTTTGGACTATCACTAAATGAGAGAAATAGAGATCAAGAACGCCTTGCCCCTCTTTATCAAATAAATGACATAAAGATTGTTTCACAAGGATTTTATTTATATTAATGGAAACAATCCTAATAATCAAGGCAGAGGTATTTTTATACGCTCTGATACCAAATGATAGACTTAATTTAAATATATTGATCCCTATCAGATATATGGAAACATGTGACCAATATATTTATCATGAATAATAAAGTAAATCAAGATCGATAAATACTTCCAGCTATTGCTCCATGTTGGCCCAGATGAAAACCCAAGAGGGGGGGGTGAATTGGGTTCTTTAAAAAATTTAGCCTCTTAAAAAATTGTTTGCTTAAGATGAATGAAAATAAATGCAATGTAAATATAAAGCACAATGAATAAAATAGAGATAGAGATAGAGACAATAGAAGCACGGCAAACACAAAGATTTTATAGTGGTTCGGTGTATCCAACACCTACGTCCACTCCCAAGATCCTACTTGGGTCCACACTATAATCTCCTCGATTACAGCCGAGTTGTTTTACAAGTTCACAACCTAAACTTGTTGTTTTACCCGGGATCATAATGAACCCAGCCGGTTTTACGGGCTCACCAGCACACAACCCTAAACTCAAGCTAAACTAGCTTGACCCGAGGTTAACAACCTCCACTAGTTCAATCCCCTTTGATTGAACTAGGCACAAACAAATATAAGAATGTTTTACAAAGTTTCACAGCTCCTCAATGAGCAAATATTCAAAGATAAGTAAATAGGTTTAGAAAAGCCTGGTTTGAAGTTGTTTGGCTTTGAGCTTTTCTTCTTTTCTTCTTTTCCTCTTCTCCTTGCTGGGTTGAATCAAGCCTCAGCTCCGATTCCTCACAGTAAATGCAGTTGAGAAGATTGAAAAGTTGGTCTTTTCTTCTAGTTGAGAATCCTCCGATTTTTCACTATTTGAATGGCTTGGATTCTTCTTTGAGCTTTGTGGAGTGGAAGGATTTGAATTTGAAAGCTCCTCTCTTGGATATAAGGCTCAAGACTTCTCGGATTTTGATTTTTGATTTTGTCTATCCATTTCTATTCTCTTTTCAAACGGTTGTTTTTTCCCCTTTTTATAGATTTTTCTTTGATTCATTTTGGGTGGAAATCTAGCCGTTGGAGTGTACCTGGAAGGATTTTCATTCATAAAAAATAGCCGTTAGATGTTAGAAATCAAAAATATTACCGTTAGAGCTGATCTGGCATTTTTAATTTTTTGTCCAGGTGGGTTGGAGTCGGCTCCAGCTTTTCAGGTGTCGGCTCCAGATCATTTTTTCAAAATAGTAAAATCTGAGTTTGTCGTGGAGTCGGCTCCGCAAAAGTAAGTGTCGGCTCGCCGTCGTCAGGTGTCGGCTCCCGAATACTGTAGGTGTCAGCTCCAGGATGCTCAAAAATTCAACGTTCTGTCCCCGCATCGGAGTCGGCTCCAGACACTGTAAGTGTCGACTCCGAAACTTTAGGTGTCGGCTCTGAAACTCTAGGTGTCGGCTCCGTATCAAAAATCAGATTAAAATTGAATTGGCCATGGGGTTGGCTCCAGACTTTCTAGGTGTCGACTCCAAGCTCTGAAACTTTGAAATCTCTGATTTGTATTTGATTCAAAATTCATTTCTTAATTCCTTTAAATTGATCAAATAAATTTAAGTCCTGAAACACTTATAAAATCCATTAGTAATCAAATAAATATACTCAATTCCTTTATTAATCATCAAAATCAATAAATGGATCAACAATCTCCCCCTTTTTGATGATTATAAAAACATTAAGTATATGCATAGAATTCTTAAATAAAAAAATCAAGGAAGTGATCTTTGCGAGTAAGCTCCCCCTGAATAAGGTAGCTTCCCCTATGAAGTTCAAATTATTCTTCCTCTTACTTTACACATTTGGTACTTAAGATTTTTTGTGCATAGATAAATCAATTTGATTATTAATCCACATCAATAACTCAATATCATATTAATCAATTAACTCCATTAATGTTTTTATATAAATCAATTAAATAACTCAATTTTTCATATTAACCAATTAATGCAACATAACATTCTCCCCTTTAATGCAATTAACAACTATAATTCTTTACATATAATTTTCTCCCTCTTAATGCATATACAATCCTAATTCTCTCCCCTTTTTTGTAATCAACAAAAAGGTAAAGAATATTTTACTGCATCAAAAGATAATCAAAGGATAATTTCATTTCAACAAAAGTCAAGTATTACATAAAAAACTTTTCATTCATCAACATAAACTTCACTACATCAACATATAGTCAAGTATTACATAATTCTCTCCCCCTTTAAACTTCATTACATTAACTTCGTTACAAAAACTTCATTACATCAAAATGTAAACTACATTTCAACAAAATTAAACATACATTACATCAAAAGTTCTTTCTCACTATTCTTGTTAAATGGTCTACAATATTTTTCATTCCATCACATTGAAGTCTAACATAATCTTTTAGTCTCTCATCAACAAATGTGCAAGCTGTTAAGATTTTGTCTTGAAGCTCGGCGTTGCACTTTGAATAAGTTTCACCATCTCCACAAATCTCTTTAAGCTCTTCAAAGATGTTCTTCAAATCACCACTTAAAGATTCTGCGGAGGAGTTGAGAGTTGATTCAATCTTTGCAATCCGATCATCAAGGGAGTAAAGTGATTCTTTTAAATTCATGAATTTACTGTCAAACTCATCCTTCTGAGCTGCAAACAAACTTTTTAATTGCTCCATTTGAAGGTCTGAGAATCCAGTCGAAGAAGTGGATGGTTGATTATAAACTTGTGCAGGTGCAGGAGCAGGAACAGGAGCAGAAATGGGACTCCTAGGCTGTGGAGAAGGAACCCTAAATGATGGTCCAGCCTTGCAAGGCTCAGAAACTCTCGGCATAGGGGCTCTTTCATCTAGGTGTCCTTTCCTATCCCACTGTCCATTCACCTTAACAAAACCCATCCGATGCAATGTTGCTAAACTATAGTAATCTGTGTGCCTCAGGTTCTTGGAAGGTTCATTCACTTGAATTTCAACCCCTTGGCTCCTGAAAACCATAGTAAGTACCATTCCATACGGTAGGGATGATCTCCTCTCCAGCTTCTGCATATAAAAAATCATCATTGCTGCCAGATTGATCGGCTGCCCAGTCAAACACTGTCCATAACCACAATGTCTCGCTCCGAGACATACTCAAACCGACCAGTCTTTGGAAACAAAATTCTACTGCAATATTGTGTAATAATCTTAATTCTAGGGTAGTTGATTAGCTCTAATTTCCTCAAACTCTGTTACTTCCCTTCCTAACATCCTTGAAAGAGCTGCTGACCTATCACTGTGCATGTCAGCTGCTAAACCAGTGATTGGGATGCTAAGGAGGTTTCCAAGCTTTTGAAAGGTAAGATGAATCCTTTTCCCTCTAACACTGCTTACTAAACCTCCATCCCCTCTAGCCAAATTGAAATAGAATTCTTTTACTAAGGCTGGATAGGTAGGAACATCAAGAGAGCATAGCTTATCCCAGCCCATTTCCTTAATTGTCTCCCGATTGAAAAACCCTCGATTCAAATAGGTCAAAATCAATTTTCTCCCATTGTGATGACCCTATCGGCTAAGGTATCTACCTGTGTGGAATGTGTTGGGGTTGTCAGAATGTGGACGAATCGCTGCTTGGAGTCGGCTCACGAATGGGACGACGTGCGGACCGCTTTCCATAGTCACCGGCGCTCCAACCACTGATTCTCTCCTTTTGGGTGCCATTGATCTTTGGAAAGTTCGATTTGGATGGAATTAGAGATGGGGAAGTTTTGGAAGAATTTTGGAAGAGTTTGGTTAGGATTTGAGAAAGTAATGAAATGACGAGGTATCGACTCTGCCCTAATAAATCATTTTTGATTCCCAGGTGTCGACTCCCGCAAAGTCGGATGTCACTCCAAGTCGCTAACACAGTCAGCGCTCAAACTGGAGTCGGCTCCGAATTCACAGGTGTCGGCTCCAAGGTCAGGGACCGAGAGCGACACAGTCAGAGGTGTCGACTCCTCATTCTGAGGTGTCGACTCCAAAGACAGTTTCAGAAAAAATAAAATTCAAATGACTGAAACTTGTCAAAATAAATTTTATAAAATTTTGATAAAATTTTGGAGTATTAAGGATCAAATAGCTCAAATGACTAGATAATTTGTCCTTAAAATTGTGAAGAGAATATCAAGAAATTAATAGAAATCTAGATTCTCATTCCTTAATGTATCAAAATCAATCCATAGGGTCACATATCCCTAATTCACCTCTAAGATAACAAAATCTCTCTTCACTCAAAGGTTTTGTAAATATGTCAGCTAATTGTTCTTGTATTAACATATTCAAGACAAATTTCATTATTAGCTACATGTTCTCTTATGAAATGATATCTAATTTCAATGTGTTTTGTTCTTGAATGTTGAATTGGATTTTTAGTTAGATTTATTGCACTCGTGTTATCACATCTAATTGGTGTTTTATCAAGGTTATGCCATAATCTTCAAGTTGTCTCTTAATCCAAAGGATTTGAGCACAGCAACTTCCAGCTGCAACATATTCTGCTTCAGCAGTAGATAATGCAACCGAATTTTGCTTTTTGCTAAACCAAGAGATTAAGTTACATCCTAAGAATTGACATGCACCACTTGTGCTTTTTCTATCTAATTTACATCCAGCATAATCAGAATCAGAATATGCAATTAAATTTAATGTTGAGTCTCTAGAATACCATAAACCTACATTTTTAGTTCCACTTAAATATCTTAAAATTCTTTTTACAGCAATTAAGTGAGATTCTTTAGGTTCAGATTGAAATCTAGCACATAAACATACTGCAAACATAATATCTGGTCTACTAGCTGTTAAGTAAAGAAGAGATCCGATCATACCTCTGTAATATTTTTGATCTACTTTCTTACCATCTTCATCTTTGTCCAATTTGCATGAAGGACTCATAGGTGTTCCAAGTGGTTTGATTGACTCCATTCCAAATTTCTTGAGCAGTTCTTTTGTGTATTTGGCTTGATTGATGAAGATTCCATCTTTGCTTTGTTTGATTTGAAGTCCTAGGAAGAAGTTGAGTTCTCCCATCATGCTCATTTCAAACTCACCCTGCATCAACTTAGCAAATTCTTGACATAAGAAATTGTTAGTAGCACCGAAAACAATATCATCAACATATATTTGTACTACTAATAAATCTTTATCTTTTCTTTTCAAAAATAGTGTTTATCAACATTTCCTCTTAAAATCATTTTCAATTAAAATTTACTTAATCTTTCATACCAAGCTCTAGGTGCTTGTTTCAAACCATATAATGCTTTGTGTAATTTAAAAACATGATTTGGAAATTCATGATCTTCAAAACCTGGTGGTTGTTCAACAAAAACTTCTTCATTTATAAATCCATTTAAAAATGCGCTTTTAACATCCATTTGAAATAAATTGATATGCATATGACATGCAAATGCAAGTAATAATCTAATTGCTTCAAGTCTAGCTACAGGTGCAAAAGTTTCATCAAAATCAATTCCTTCTTCTTGATTATATCCTTTTGCAACTAATCTAGCTTTGTTTCTAATTACTATGCCATTTTCATCTAATTTATTTCTAAATACCCATTTTGATCCTATTACAGAATGATCTTTAGGTCTATCCACTAATGTCCAAACATTATTTCTAGTAAATTGATTTAATTCTTCTTGCATGGCTAACATCCAATTATTATCTTTTTCAGCTTCTTCAATAGTTTTAGGTTCAATTTGAGATACAAATGCAAGATGATTATTGATGTTTCTCATTGATGATCTAGTTCTTACTCCTTGAGATGGATCACCTATAATTAATTCTCTTGGATGACCATAGGCATATCTCCAATCTCTAGGTAGATCTATATCATTACGATTTGCATCAACAACATCAACACTAGGAGAATCATTATCTTTAGCTTCTTGTTCATGATCTGAAGATACATCTATATTTAATTTTTCAATATCTCTTTCTAGAATGTTTGTATCTTCCTCATCATCAATCTTTTTAGAACTTGATGCTAAAGATTCATCAAAAATTACATGAATAGATTCTTCTACAATTAAGTTTCTCTTGTTAAATACTCTATAGGCTTTACTAGATGTTGAATATCCTAAGAATATGCCTTCATCAGATTTTGCATCAAATTTTCCTAGATTATCTTTGCCATTATTATGAATGAAACACTTACAACCAAATGCATGAAAATAACTTATGTTTGGTTTTCTATTATTCCATAGTTCATAAGGTGTTTTCTTAATGATTGGCCTAATTAAAGCTCTATTAAGGATGTAGCATGCCGTGTTTATAGCTTCGCCCAAAAGTATTTTGGTAAGTTGCTTTCACATAGCATGGTACGGGCCATGTCTTCTAGGGTTCTATTTTTCCTTTCAACTACACCATTTTTTGTGGTGTTCTAGGTGCAGAAAAATTATGATGAATGTCATTTTCTATGCAAAAATTTTTAAATAAATGATTTTCAAATTCGGTGCCATGATCACTTCTTAGAGACACTATGGTGTTGTTTTTCTCATTTGTGACCTTCTTGAAGAATTTCAAAATATGGAAAGGTCTCATCCTTATGAGCTAAAAATAATACCCAAGTGTATCTAGAATAATCATCTACAATCACAAGACCATATTTCTTTCTCCTAGACTTGTGGTTCTAGTAGGTCCAAAAAGATCCATGTGAAGTAGTTCAAGTGGCCTAGAAGTGGAAACAATATTTTTAGTTTTGAAAGAATTTCTAGTTTGTTTTCCAAATTGACATGCATCACAAATTTTATTATTTTCAAAATCTAATTGTGGAAGTCCTTTTACTAAATCCATTCTAATTAATTTTGAAATAAGGTGTGTGCTTGCATGACCTAATCTTCGATGCCACAACCAACCAATCTCATTTATATTAGCATTATTAGCAACTAAGCAATGATTACTAGTAGACAAATTGTCTAAATCAATCAAGTATACATTGCCATTTCTATTTCCAATAAAAACAATGCTATTATCAATGGGATTAGAAACTGTGCATATAGAAGATTCAAATGATACTTTAAAACCTTTATCACATAATTGACTAATGCTAATTAAATTATGTTTCAAACCATTAACATATAAGACATTTTTAATATATGTGGAGGGAGTTATTTGAATGTTACCAAACCCCAAGATTTGGCCTTTGCCATTGTCACCAAATGTAACTACTCCTCCTCTTTTGCTTTCAAGGGTGATGAATTGATCCTTGTCACCCGTCATGTGCCTTGAGCAGCCGCTATCGAGATACCACTTTCTCTTTGATCTTTTGGCCGCAAGACACTCCTGCAAAAATAATTAAGTCTTATATTTAGGTACCCAAGCTTTCTTGGGTCCTTCATGGTTAGTAGCATAAAAAATTGTTCCTTTGGGAACCCATATTTTCTTTCCTTTATTATTTAACTTCTTTTCAATTTTCTTAAAATTGCATTCAAAAACTTTGTGTCCCTTCTTGTTACAGTAATGATATGTAACATTATCATTGTTTTGTTCTTTCTAAAAAAGTTTTTGAAATTTTTGTTTCAAATTAGGTCTATATCCTAAACCAGCCTTATCATATATAGCTCTTTGATTACTTAACAATAAATTAAGTTTTTCTGAACTATAAGTGAATTTATCAACAATACTTTTATATTTATCAACTTCCTTCTTTAGTTTATCATTTTCATTGGAAATTGATTCTTTTTCTTTAGTCAAATTGTCTTTTTCAGATTTCAGCACTTTAGTTTCATTATTAAGATTTTCTTTTTCTTCAATCAAAGTTAAATTTTTATTTTTTAAAAACTTATATTTCTTTTTCAAAATTTTGAAATCACCAACAAGTTCATTAAAAGCATCAAACAATTCATCAAAAGCAAATTCATCGCAAGGGTTTTCAGAACTTACCTCATCCTCCTCGTTTGTCATAAAGCAAATGTTGGCAACCTCCTTTTGTTCTTCCTCCGATGAGGATTCATCGCTGTCGCTCCAAGTTGCAACATAGGCTTTCTTTTTCTTCTTGAAAGTCTTTTTCAGTTGAGGACAATCATATCTATAATGCCCGGTTTCTTACATTCATAGCAAATCAAGGGGTCTTTCTCTTTATCCTTGTCCTTGTCTTTTCTTTCTCTCCTTCCATCTTAGTTTCAAATTTCTTCTTGTGGAAGGGTCTCTTTCTCCTCATGAATTTTTTGAACTTTCTTGCTAGAAGAGCTGTCTCATCATCATCTTCTTCACTATCACTGCAGCTCTCCTCATTTTCAGCAGCCTTAAGAGCTATGGTCTTTTTCTTTTTCACATCTTCTTCTATGTGCTGCTTCATGGTCAATTCATGGGTCATTAAGGATCCTAGAAGCTCTCTAAGGGTAAGGTGTTGAGGTCCTTTGCTTCTTGGATTGTTGTCACCTTCGCTTCCCACATTCTTGGAAGTGACCTAAGAATTTTACGGACAAGTTCAGAGTTAGAATATGTTTTGCCTAAACTTTTTAACCATTTACAATATCAGTAAATCTAGTGTACATGCTAGCTATAGTTTCAGTTTGTTCCATGCAAAATAACTCATATTTATGAACAAGAATGTTTATTTTGGATTCTTTTACTTGGTTAGTACCCTCATGGGTAACCTCTAATCTATCCCAAATCTCCTTTGCAGAATTACGTGTGGAGATTCTATTAAATTCATTAGCATCTAAAGAGCAATATAAGACATTCATGGCCTTAGCATTGAGCTGTGCCATTTTCCTATCATTATCATTCCAATCCCTTTCGGGCTTAGGAACAATAGTGCCATCAACAACTTATGTGGGTGTACTAGGTCCATTAGTTATAACACCCCACAATTCATAATCAGAAGCTTGAATGAATATCCTCATTCTTGCTTTCCAATAAGAATAGTTGGAACCATTAAATAAGGGAGGTCTATTCGTAGAATGACCTTCGGCAAATGATCCAACTTGAGCTGCCATTTGGATCTTTAGCTCTTGATCGTAGGATCAAAATCTAATGAGCACTTGCTCTGATACCAATTGTTGGCCCAGATGACAACCCAAGAGGGGGGGTGAATTGGGTTCTTTAAAAAATTTAGCCTCTTAAAAAATTGTTTGCTTAAGATGAATGAAAATAAATGCAATGTAAATATAAAGCACAATGAATAAAATAGAGATAGAGATAGAGACAATAGAAGCACGGCAAACACAAATATTTTATAGTGGTTCGGTGTATCCAACACCTACGTCCACTCCCAAGATCCTACTTGGGTCCACACTATAATCTCCTCGATTACAGCCGAGTTGTTTTACAAGTTCACAACCCAAACTTATTGTTTTACCCGGGATCACAACGAACCCAGCCGTTTTACGGGCTTACCAGCACACAATCCTAAACTCAAGCTAAACTAGCTTGACCCGAGGTTAACAACCTCCACTAGTTCAATCCCCTTTGATTGAACTAGGCACAAACAAATATAAGAATGTTTTACAAAGTTTCACAGCTCCTCAATGAGCAAATATTCAAAGATAAGTAAATAGGTTTAGAAAAGCCTGGTTTGAAGTTGTTTGGCTTTGAGCTTTTCTTCTTTTCTTCTTTTCCTCTTCTCCTTGCTGGGTTGAATCAAGCCTCAGCTCCGATTCCTCACAGTAGATGCAGTTGAGAAGATTGAAAAGTTGGTCTTTCTCTTCTAGTTGAGAATCCTCCGATTTTTCACTATTGAATGGCTTGGATTCTTCTTTGAGCTTTGTGGAGTGGAAGGATTTGAATTTGAAAGCTCCTCTCTTGGATATAAGGCTCAAGACTTCTCGGATTTTGATTTTTGATTTTTGTCTATCCGTTTCTATTCTCTTTTCAAACGGTTGTTATTCCCTCTTTTTATAGATTTTCCTTTGATTCATTTTTGGATGGAAATCTAGCCGTTGGAGTGTACCTGGAAGGATTTTCCATTCATAAAAAATAGCCGTTAGATGTCAGAAATCAAAAATATTACCGTTAGAGCTGATCTGGCATTTTTAATTTTTTGTCCAGATGGGTTGGAGTCGGCTCCAGCTTTTCAGGTGTCGGTTTCAGATCGTTTTTTCATAAATAGTAAAATCTGAGTTTGTCGTGGAGTCGGCTCCCAAAAGTAAGTGTCGGCTCACCGTCGTCAGGTGTCGGCTCCCGAATACTGTAGGTGTCGGCTCCAGGATGCTCAAAAATTTAATGTTCTGTCCCCGCATCGGAGTCGGCTCCAGACACTATAAGTGTCGACTCCGAAACTTTAGGTGTCGGCTCTGAAACTCTAGGTGTCGGCTCCAGGTTGTATCAAAAATCAGATTAAAATTGAATTGGCCATGGGTCGGCTCCAGACTTTCTAGGTGTCGACTCCAAGCTCTGAAACTTTGAAATCTCTGATTTGTATTTGATTCAAAATTCATTTCTTAATTCCTTTAAATTGATCAAATAAATTTAAGTCCTGAAACACTTATAAAATCCATTAGTAATCAAATAAATATACTCAAAATCAATAAATGGATCAACACTCCACGATCCAGATGAGGGTAAGGCTCTTCCATGCCTTACGGTTTCTCTCAACGATGGTGTAAACTTTTTCGATGAGACCAGGCGCTGGGACCTTCTCGTTTTTATATTTCTTTATGCCTTATCTGTCCATCACAGAGGGCGCCGCTTTAAACGAATATGGTTGAGGGATTCTTATCTTAATCGTGAATTCAAATTCAAAGTTTGAATTCACGTAATCCCTCGATATCAAATATAGGACCACCTTAATCCACCTTAATCATATCTAACCGATACGCCTAATAGAGAAAAACCAACATGAACTTCAAATTAGGAGCAAGAAAAGCCTTTGAATCCGTCTTATCTATTATTTGGTGCAATCCAGGCCTAATCCAGAAGTAATGGCCCTTAATTAGATCAAACACGGTTTGAATATAGTTCTCAAACATTAAAAAGTTATAGAATTTTACAATTTATACTAAAGTTTTTAACTATTTGCAAAATTAAAAAAACAATAGAATTTTAAATTTATACTGAATTTCATATTAATCTTACGCAAATTTTTTTTTGTTTGGAAATTAATTAATTTTAAGTTTTAATCTTATTTTTAAGTATTATATATAATTATTTTAAATATTACATGTTTTTGCATCAAACTATAATTAAATTCTTTCAGCCTAGCCTTCGACCTAAACAGGTTGTTCTGGATCAACCCAATTGAGTTTCAAGCAATATTTGAACTTCGGCTAGAGTTTAAGTTTAAATTTTGCAAATTATTTTAGATCTAAGTCTGACCTATTTCTTCCTTGAGTGTGCTGCCTCAGAGTTAACAATACTTGCAGGAGGTGGTGTATGGCTCACCAAATGCTATTTTAGTGACAATTTCTGAGGCTTTTATGATCTGCCCATTTATATGTTTTCCCTGGCTTGTATTTGTGGTATATTGTTTTACCTGCAAAACGAGACATCCTTCCTTGATGCTTTGAAGAACCTGTGGTACTTTCTGAGGTACTGAGATAGCTCGGCCAGATGGTTCGGCTCTAAAGTTCGACCAGATGGTTTCAGCCTTAGTTCGGCTAAGTAGCTCGGCTTTAGACATCGGGCATGTTTATTGATGTAGTGATAATTTTTCTTACATCACATAACCCTCACTTCCTAGTCCGAAGCATAGGTTAGCATAGGGAGTAGAGTCCATGATTGCTCAATCTCATTGGTGGGATTTGAACCAACAGAGACATGTCATGATGGCCCCATAAATGCCAAGCCGGGCGTCTAGCTAGGCGAAACGTAGCCAAATCGAAGGTCAAGACACATGGCAGATGAACCTTGATTCTGCAAAGTTTTTACTTGGCCCTGCCAAGGTATGGAGAATGTTGCTCAGCCCTGCCAAGGTACGGAGAAATAATTGCTCGGCCGTGCTGAGGTTTGGAGAAAATTTGACTTGGCCCTTCCAAGGTACGAGAATGTTGCTCGGCTCTACCGAGGTATGGAGAAATATTTGCTCGGCCATACCGAGGTTCGAAGAAATGTTGCTCGACCGGCCGAGGTTCGGAGAAAATTTTTTACTTGGCCCTGCCAAGGTACAGAGAATGTTGCTCAGCCCTGCTGAAGTACGAGAAAATTTGCTCAGATTTGCCGAGGTTCGGAGAAATGTTTACTTGGCCCTGCCAAGGTACGAAGAATATTTCTCGACCCTGCCAAGGTACGGAGAAATATTTGCTCGGCCATGCAGAGGTTCGGAGAAATGTTGACTTGGTCCTGCCAAGGTACGAAGAATATTGCTCGGCCCTGTCGAGGTACAGAGAAAAATTTGCTCGGCCATGCCGAGGTTTGAAGAAATGTTTACTTGGCCCTACCAAGGTATGAAAAATGTTGCTCGGCCCTGCTGAGGTACGGAGAAAATTTTGCTCGGCCATGCCGAGGTTTGGAGAAATGTTGCTCAGTCGTGCCAAGGTATGGAGAATTTTGCTTGCCTCTATCGAGGTACAGAGAAATATTTGCTCAGCCATGCCGAGGTTTGGAGAAATGTTGACTTGGCCCTGCCAAGGTATGGAGAATGTTGCTCGGCCCTGCCGAGGTACGGAGAAATATTTGCTCGGCCGTGCCGAGGTTAGTAGAAAGTTTGCTCGGCCCACGTCGAGGTTCAAAGAAAAATTTTACTTGGCCCTGCCAAGGTATGAAAAATGTTGCTCGGCCCTATCAGGTACGAGAAAAATTTGCTCGACCGTGCGGAGGTTCGGAGAAATGTTTACTTGGCCCTGCCAAGGTACGAAGAATGTTGCTCGGCCCTGCCAAGGACAAAGAAAAATTTGCTCAGTCGTGCCGACGTTCAGAGAAATGTTGCTCGATCGTGCCGAGGTACGGAGAAATATTTGCTCGGTCATGCCAAGGTTCGGAGAAATATTGACTTAGCCCTGCCAAGGTACGGAGAATGTTGCTCGGCCCTGCCAAGGTACATAGAAATATTTGCTCGGCTGTACCGAGGTTCGGAGAAATTTTGCTCAGCCGTGCCAAGTTTTGGAGAAAAATTTTTACTTGGCCCTGCCAAGGTACGAAGAATGTTGCTCGGCCCTGCCAAGGTACGGAGAAAAATTTGCTCGGCCGTGCCGAGGTTGGAAGAAATGTTGCTTCGCCCTGTCAAGGTATGGAGAAAAAATCGCTCGGCCGTGCCAAGGTTCGGAGAAATGGACCCGTAGGTCAATGATTGGGCGAGACCTGCCTTTCATCCACAACTCAAGAAAAATTATTATTCAATAAAAAATATTTGAATAAAAAGTGAAGTTTTATTACAATGAGCAAAATGGTTCGGTTCAAGCATACTTCACTAGTAATAACTCAGGGTTTAATCTAGTTCCATCTCTTTGGGGTACTGTATCCCTAGAAAGTCTTTATTGCTTGAAGATGATCCGAATTCCATATCCTGGGGATACTGTATCCCTTGAAGGTCTTCATTGCTCGGAAATGATCCGAGTCCCATGTCCTCAAGGCATGGTATTTCTTTGATGTCTTTATCTGAAGAGGTGAGCCCCTCGCACTAAACCCTTTCAAATCGGTTCTCCTCTTCGCTTGGCTGTACCTGGGGGGTGTTGCTAATCGTTTGAATAGCATCAGTCACCTATAGGTTTGGCATACGTAGTTGTTATTGCAGCCTGTCATCCCGAGCAGTAGGAGAGACGAGATGAGGGGATCGCGGCCACGGCATTAAATTGTCGCGAGAGAGTACTTATTGGCCCAGATGGCAACCCAAGAGGGGGGGGGGGTGAATTGGGTTCTTTAAAAAATTTGACCTTTTTTTAAAAATTAGCTGCTCTAAGACAAATGAAATTAATTGCAATGCAAATATAAAGCACAAACAAGGAGATAAAGATAGAGATAATGAATGCATGATAAACACAAGGATTTTATAGTGGTTCGGTGTATCCAACACCTACGTCCACTCCAAGATTCACTTGGGTCCACACTATAACCAACTAGATTACAGCCGAGTTGTTTTACAAGAGCACAACTCACAACTTGTTATTTTTCCCTCGGGATCACAACGAACCCAGCCGGTTTTCCGGGCTCACCAACACAAAATCCTAAACTCAAGCTAATCTAGCTTGACCCGAGGTTAACAACCTCCACTAGTTCAATCCCCTTGATAGAACTAGCACAAACAAATATAAGAATATTTTACAATGATTCACAGCTCCTTAGTTGAGCAAATATTCAAAATAAAGTAAACAAGTTTAGAAAAGCCTGATTGGAGATGATTGAATTTGAGCTTTTCTTCTTTTCTTCTTTTCCTCTTCTCCCTTTGGAATGATGAATCAAGCCTCAGCTTTAATCCCTCACAGTCGTTGCAGTTGAGAAGATTGAAAATGGAAGAAATGGAGCTTTTTCTTCAATTTGGGAAATCCACCAATTTTTTGATTTGGGCGCCTTGGATTCCTCTTTGAGCTTTTTGGAGTGGAAGGATTTGAGTTTGAATGCTTTTCTCTTGAGATTCAGGCTCAGGCTTTCTCAGATTTTGATTTGAAATTTTTTCTATTTTTTGTTATTTTTCAAACGGGTGTTTTCCCCTTTTTATAGATTTCTTTTAATCCATTTTGGGAAGGAAACTAGCCGTTGGAGTGTACCTGGAAACAAAATATATCTGTTAGAAATTAGGTTAAAAGGAATTATTACCGTTAGAGCTGATCTGGCAATTTAAATTTTCGTTCCAGTCAGGTTGGAGTCGGCTCCAACTTTTCAGGTGTCGGCTCCATATCGTTTTTTCAAAAATAGAAATTTCCGAGTTCGTTGAGGAGTCGGCTCCGAAAAAGTAAGTGTCGGCTCGCCATCGCCAGGTGTCGGCTCTCGAATACTGTGAGTGTCGGCTCCAGGATGCTCAAAAAATCAACGTTCTGTCCCCACATCGGAGTCGGCTCCATACACTGTAAGTGTCGACTCCAAAACTCTGGATGTCGGCTCCGAAACTCTGGGTGTCAGCTCTGGACCGTATCAAAAATCAGAATAAAATTTGAATGGCCATGGGGTCGGCTCCAGGGATTCTAGGTGTCGACTCCAGGTTCTGAAACTTTGAAATTGATGTTTTGCAGTTGATTCAAAACACGTTTCTTAATTCATTTTAAATTAATCAAATAATTTTAACTCCTGAAACACTTCTCAAATCCATTAGTAATCAAATAAATATACTCAATTCCTTTATTAATCATCAAAATCAATAGTTGGGTCAACAATCTCCCCCTTTTTGATGATTATAAAAACATTGAGTATATGCATAGTATTCTTAAATTAAAATTTTCAAGAGAGTGATCCTCATAAGTAAGCTCCCCCTGAATAAGGTAGCTCCCCCTATGAAGTTCAAATAATCAATTGTTCATGTTTAATTAAATAAATGCTAATTAAAGCATAACCAATCAATGCATATACAACATAACTTTCTCCAATTAATCAATCAACTAAGCTTTAATTGAATTCCAATCAATTGCTAATCAATGCATATACGACATAACTTTCTCCCCCTTTTTTGTAATCAACAAAAAGATAAAGAAAAGTTAAGTCAAAAGATCAAATTGATAGATCAAAAGATAATTTCATTTCATCAAAAGTCAAGTGTTACAAAATGAAACTGAAATTTCATTAAAGGAGAAACTATGCTTTCATTACATCAGAATTATACTTTCATTACATCAAAAACAGTACTTTCATTGCATCAAAATTGAAACTTTCATTACATCAATATATATTAGTTCTAATTATCCTTGTTAAATGATCTACAATCTTCTGCATTCCTTCAGTCTGAAGCTTGACGTAGTCTTTTAATCTTTCATCAACAAAAGTACAAGCAGTGACAATTTTATCTTGTAACTCGGCATTGCTCTTTGAATAGGTTTCAGAATCTCCACAAATGTCTTTAAGTTCTTCAAAAATGTTCTTCAAGTCACTACTTAAAGATCCAGTAGAAGAGCTAAGAGTTGATTCAATTTTGGCAATCCGATCATCTAATGAATAAAGAGTTTCTTTAAGATTCATAAATTTGTTGTCAAACTCAGTCTTTAATTCGTCCTTTGAGCAGCAAGAAGATTTTTGAGTTGCTCTAACTGAAGGTCTGAAAATCCGACTGAAGAAGTAGATGAAGTAGATGGAATCACTGGTACTGGGACAGGAGCAGGAGCAGGACTACTAGGATGTGGAGATGGAATCCTCATAGACGGACCATCCTCACAAGATACAGAATGTCTAGGCTCGGGGACTCTCTCATCCAAGTTCCCTTTCCTTTCCCACTGACCATTAATTTTAACAAATCCCATTCGATGCAAAGTGGCCAAACTATAATAATCAGTATGTCTCAGGCTCTTGGAGCGTTCATTATCCAAAATTACAATCCCTTGGCTTCTGAATACCATAGTTAAGATCATGCCGTAGGGTAGTGACGATCTTCTCTTTCCTCCAGCCTCGGCCATGTAAAATATCATCATAGCAGCTAGATTAATGGGCTGACCGGTCAATACACTATCCATCACAACAATGTCCCGCTTGGAGACATACTCAAAACGTCCGGTCTTCGGAAATAAAATTCTGCTGCAAATGTTGTGTAACAACCTTAATTCCAAGGGCAGCTGATTAGCCCTGATTTCCTCAAATTCAGTAACCTCTCTCCCTAACATCCTTGATAGGGCAGCTGATCTCTCACTGTGCACATCAGCAGCTAATCCAGTAATGGGGATGTTCAGGAGATTTTCTAATTTATGAAATGTAAGGTGAATCCGTTTTCCTCTAACAGTGCTTACCAAACCACCATCTCCTCTTGCTAAATTAAAGTAAAATTCCTTTACTAGTGCTGGGTATGTAGGAACATCAAGAGAACATACTTGATCCCATCCAAGCTCCTTAAG
>UESW01001662.1:202798-315380 GCA_900491605.1 Calamus simplicifolius
ACCCTCCCGCTAGGTATCTACCTGAGGTGAAGTGGCGTAGGATTGTCTGAATCGATGGAGGAATCTTCACTTGGAGATGGCTCGCGGATGGATCGCCTTACGGAACGCTTCCCGGTCACCACGGTCGCTCCAATCACCGAACCTCTCCTCTTAGGCGCCATTGGATCCGTAGGAAGGCTTGAGAGAAGTGGAATTAGATATGGGGAGGTTTTGGAAGAGTTTTGGAGGGATTTGGTGAAGGATTCGAAGAGTAATGAAATGACGAGGTGTCGACTCTGCCCTAATAAATCGATTTTGGAATCTCAGGTGTCGACTCCAAATCGCTAACACAGTCAGCGCTCGAACTGAGTCGGCTCCACTTACACGGGTGTCGGCTCCAAGGCTTAGACAGAACATCAAAGGTGTCGACTCCTCAAACTGTCAGAGTCGACTCTAACAGTTTCAGAGATAAAAAATTAAGTTTCAAGGATTTGAAACTATTCAAATTAATCATAAAATCTTGATAAAATTGGGAAACAAACAAATCAAGATCTAGATAGATTTCCTTATTGAAATATCAAGATTTTCAAGAAATTGATGAAATCTAGATAGATGTCCTTAAGAGTTTCAGAAAACTATTCCAAAGGATCACAAACTCCTAATTCTCCTCTAAGATAACAAAATCTCTCTTCACTTAAGGGTTTTGTTAATATATCTGCTAGTTGTTCTTCAGTATTCACATAATCAAGACAAATTTCATTATTGGCTACATGTTCTCTTATAAAGTGATATCTAATTTCAATATGCTTTGTTCTTGAATGTTGAATTGGATTTTTAGTTAGATTTATTGCACTTGTATTATCACATCTTATAGGGTGTCTTATCAAGTGTGATACCATAGTCTTCAAGTTGTCTCTTAATCCATAGGATTTGAGCACAGCAACTTCCAGCTGCAACATATTCTGCTTCAGCAGTAGATAATGCAACCGAATTTTGCTTTTTGCTAAACCATGAGATTAAGTTACTTCCTAAAAATTGGCATGCACCACTTGTGCTTTTTCTATCTAACTTACATCCAGCATAATCAGAATCAGAATAAGCAATCAGATTTAATGTTGAGTCTCTAGAATACCATAAACCTACATTTTTTGTTCCACTTAAGTATCTTAGTATTCTTTTAACAGCAATTAAATGTGATTCTTTAGGTTCAGACTGAAATCTAGCACATAAGCAAACAGCAAACATTATGTCTGGTCTACTTGCAGTTAAGTAAAGTAGGGATCCGATTATACCTCGATAATATTTTGATCAACCTTCTTACCTTCTTCATCTTTGTCCAGCTTGCATGAAGGACTCATTGGTGTTCCGAGGGGTTTATTGATTCCATACCAAACTTCTTTAGAATTTCTCTTGTGTACTTTGTTGGTTGATAAAGATTCCCTCTTTGCTTTGTTTGATTTGGAGTCCAAGGAAGAAATTGAGTTCTCCCATCATGCTCATTTCAAATTCTCCCTGCATTAACTTAGCAAACTCTTGACATAGAAATTGTTAGTAGCACCAAATACAATGTCATCAACATAAATTTGAACTACAAGTAAATCTTTATCTTTTCTTTTCAAAAATAATGTTTTATCAACATTTCCTCTTGTAAAATCATTTTCAATCAAAAATTTACTTAGTCTATCATACCAAGCTCTAGGTGCTTGTTTCAAACCATATAATGCTTTGTGCAATTTAAAAACGTGATTTGAAAATTCATGATCTTCAAAACCTGGTGGTTGTTCTACATATACTTCTTCATTTATTAATCCATTTAAAAATGCACTTTTGACATCCATTTGAAATAAATTAATGTTCATGTGACATGCAAATGCTAGTAATAGCCTAATGGCTTCTAATCTAGCTACAGGTGCAAAAGTTTCATCAAAATCAATACCTTCTTCTTGATTATATCCTTTTGCAACTAATCTAGCTTTGTTTCTAATTACTATGCCATTTTCATCTAGTTTATTTCTAAAAACCCATTTTGATCCTATAACAGAATGATCTTTAGGTCTTTCCACTAATGTCCATACATTATTTCTAGTGAATTGGTTTAATTCTTCTTGCATAGCTAACATCCAATTATTATCTTTTTCAGCTTCTTCAATGGTTTTAGGTTCAATTTGAGAACAAATGCAAGATGATTACTAATATTTCTCATAGATGATCTAGTTCTTATTCCTTGAGATGGATCACCTATAATCAATTCCTTGGGATGACTATAAGCGTATCTCCAATCTCTTGGTAGATCTATATCATTATGATTAGTATTAATATCATCAGCATTAGGCGAATCATTATCTTTAGCTTCTTGTTCATGATCTGAAGATACATCAATATTAAGTTTTTCAAGATTTTTCGAGAATGTTTGTATCTTCCTCATCATCAATCTTTTGAACTTGATGCTAAAGATTCATCAAAAATTACATGAATAGATTCTTCAACAATTAAACTTCCTTTTAAACACTCTATATGCTTTACTAGTTGTTGAATAACCTAAGAATATTCCTTCATCAGATTTTGCATCAAATTTACCTAAGTTATTTTTACCATTATTATGAATAAAACATTTACAACCAAATGCATGAAAATATTTTAATGTTGGGTTTTCTATCATGCCATAATTCATAAGGTGTTTTCTTAAATAGGTCTTATTAAGCTCTATTTAGGATGTAACATGCTGTGTTAATAGCTTCCGCCCAAAAGTATTTTGGGAGTTTACTTTCACATAGCATGGTACGGGCCATGTCTTCTAGTCCTATTTTTCTTTCAACTACACCATTTTGTTGTGGGTCCTAGGTGCAGAAAAATTATGATTAATACCATTTTCATGCAAAAACTTTCAAATAAGTGATTTTCAAATTCAGTTCCATGATCACTTCTTAGAGACACTATGGTAGTGTTTTCTCATTTGTTACTTTCTTGAAGAATTTCAGAAATATCGAGAAAGTCTCATCTTTGTGAGCTAAAAACATTACCCAAGTGAATCTAGAGTAATCATCTACTATCACAAGACCATATTTCTTTCCTCCTAGACTTGTGGTTCTAGTTGGTCCAAAAAGGTCCATGTGAAGTAGCTCTAATGGCCTAGAAGTTGAAACAATATTTTTAGATTTAAAAGAACTTCTTGTTTGTTTTCCAAACTGACATGCATCACATATTTTGTTATTTTCAAAATCTAATTTAGGTAGTCCTTTTACTAAATCCATTCTAATTAGTTTTGAAATAAGGTGTGTGCTTGCGTGACCTAATCTTCGATGCCACAACCAACCAATCTCATTCATATTAGCATTATTAGCAACTAAGCAATGATTATTAGTAGACAATTTGTCTAAATCAATCAAGTATACATTGCCATTTCTATTTCCAATAAAAACAATGCTATTATCAATGGGATTAGCTACAGTGCATAAAGAAGATTCAAATGATACTTTAAAACCTTTGTCACATAATTGACTTATACTAATTAATTATGCTTTAAACCATCAACATAAAGTACATTTTCAATATATGGAGGGAGTTATTTGAATGTTACCAAACCCCAAGATTTGGCCTTTGCCATTGTCGCCAAATGTAACAACTCCTCCTCTTTTCTTCAAGGGTGATGAATTCTCTTTGTCACCCGTCATATGTCTTGAGCAGCCACTATCAAGATACCACTTTCGCTTTGATCTTTTGGCCGCAAGACATTCCTGCAATAATAATCAAGTCTTATGTTTAGGTACCCAAGCTTTCTTGGGTCCTTCATGGTTAGTAGCAAAAAAATTGTTCCTTTCGGAACCCATATTTTCTTTCCTTTAATATTTAAATTTTTTATTTTTTTTACATTCATAAGATTTATGTCCTTTTTGATTACATTAAACATGTAAATTACTTAAAAAATTTTTGAAAATTTTTGTTTTAAGTTAGGTTATATCCTAAACCAGCTTTGTCAAAAACTCTTTTTACTTAAAATAAATTAAGTTTTTGAACTTAAGTAAATTTATCAACAATGTTTTATATTTCAACTTCTTCTTTAGTTTATCATTTTCATTAGAAATTGATTCTTTTCTTTTTTAAATTTCATTTTCAGATTTAAGTTTCTTAATTCATTATTAAGATTTCCTTTTCTTTAATGAAAGTTAATTTTCATTTTTCAAAACTTGTATTTCTTTTTCAAAATTTTAAATCATCTACAAGTTCATTAAAGCATCAAAAATTCATCAAAGCAAATCATCGCAAGGGTTTTCGGAACTTACCTCATCGTTGTCGTCCGCCATGAAACATATGTTTGCGACTTCCTTTTGTTCTTCTTCCGGAAGAAGATTCTCGCTGTCACTCCAAGTCGCCACATAAGCTTTCTTCTTTCTTGAAACTTAGGACATTCATTCTAAAGTGCCCCGGTTTATTACATTCATAGCAAGTCAAGGGGTCTTTCTCTCCTTGTCCTTGTCCTTTTCTTTTTCTCCTTCCCACTTAGCTCCAAATTTCTTCTTGTGGAAGGGTTTCTTTCTCCTCATGAATCTTTTAATTTTTTGCTAGAAGAGCAGTCTCATCATCATCATCATCATCACTGCTGCTCTCTTCACTTTTGCAGCTTTGAGGGCAATCTTCTTTCTTTGACTTCCTCCTCTATGCTGCTTCATTGTCAGCTCATGGGTCATAAGGATCCTAGAAGCTCCTCTAAGGGTAAGTGTTGAGGTCCTTTGCTTCTTGGATTGCTGTCATTTTGCTTCCCATGTCTTGGTAAGTGACCTAAGAATTTTGCGAACAAGTTCAGAGTTAGTATATGTCTTACCAAGACTTTTCAAACCATTTACAATATCTGTAAATCTAGTGTACATGCATGCAATGGTTTCAGATTGTTCCATGCTAAATAACTCATATTTATGAACAAGAATATTTATTTTAGATTCTTTTACTTGGTTGGTACCCTCATGGGTAACCTCTAATCTATCCCAAATCTCCTTTGCGGAATTACAAGTGGAGATTCTATTAAATTCATTAGCATCTAATGAGCAATATAAAACATTCATGGCTTTAGCATTAAGCTGTGCCATTTTTATCATTATCATTCCAGTCCCTTTCGGGCTTAGGAACAATAGTGCCATCAATAATGTGTGGGTGTACTAGGTCCATTAATTATAACACCCCATAATTCATAATCAGAAGCTTGAATGAATATCCTCATTCTAGCTTTCCAATATGAATAGTTTGAACCATTAAAAAGGGAGGTCTATTCGTAGAATGACCTTCAGCAAATGATCCAACTTGTGTTGCCATTTGGATCTTTAGCTCTTGATCGTGTGATCAAAATCTAATGAGCACTAGCTCTGATACCAATTGTTGGCCCAGATGACAACCCAAGAGGGGGGGGTGAATTGGGTTCTTTAAAAAATTTGCCTTTTTAAAATTTTTGCTTAGAGATGAAAAATGCAATGCAAAAAAGCACAAACAAGAGATAGAGATAGAGATAATGAACACGGCAAACACAAAATTTTATAGTGGTTCGGTGTATCCAACACCTACGTCCACTCCCAAGATTCACTTGGGTCCACACTATAATCCTAGATTACAGCCGAGTTGTTTTACAAGCTCACAACTCAAACTTGTTGTTTTTCCCGGGATCACAACGAACCCAGCCGGTTTTCGGGCTCACCAGCACAAAACCCTAACACAAGCTAACCAAGCTTGACCCGAGGTAAGACTACCTCCACTAGTTCAATCCCCCAGATTGAACTAGCACAAACAAAAAAAATGTTTTTCAAATACACAGCTCCTCAATGAGCAAATAATCAAATAAATAAACAAGTTTAGAAAAGCCTGATTTGAGATGGTTGGCTTTTGAGCTTTTCTTCTTTTCTTCTTTTCTCTTCTCCTTGGATTGAATCAAGCCTCAGCTCCGATTCTTCACAGTTGAAGCAGTTGAGAAGATTGAAAAGCAAGAAACTCTTCTTTCTCCAATTTGGGAAATCCACCAAAACTTTGATTTGAATGCCTTGGATTCCTCTTGAGCTTTTTGGAGTGAGGATTTGAGCTAGAAGGTTTTCTCTTGAGATTCAGGCTCTCTCTTTTCGGATTTTTGATTTAAAATTTTTTCTTTTTTCTTCTTTTTAAATAGTTTTTCCCTTTTTATAGATTTCTTTCAACCATTTTGGAAGAAAACTATCCGTTGGAGTGTACCTTGCAAAATATATCCGTTAGAAATAGGTAAAAAGGAAATATTACCGTTAGAGCTGATCTGGCAATTTAAATTTTCGTTCCAGTCAGGTTGGAGTCGGCTCCAACTTTTCAGGTGTCGGCTCCATATCGTTTTTCCAAAAATAGAAATTTCTGAGTTCGTTGAGGAGTCGGCTCGAAAAAGTAAGTGTCGGCTCGCCATCGCCAGGTGTCGGCTTCCGAATACTGTGAGTGTCGGCTCCAGGATGCTCAAAAAAATTAACATTCTGTCCCCGCATCGGAGTCGGCTCCAGACACTGTAAGTGTCGACTCTGAAACTCTGAGTGTCGGCTCCGAAACTCTGGGTGTCGCTCCGGACTGTATCAAAAATTAGAATAAAATTTGAATGGCCATGGGGTCGGCTCCAGGGATTCTAGGTGTCGACTCCAGGTTCTGAAACTTTGAAATTGATGTTTTGCAGTTGATTCAAAACACGTTTCTTAATTCATTTTAAATTGATCAAATAATTTTAACTCCTGAAACACTTCTCAAATCCATTAGTAATCAAATAAATATACTCAATTCCTTTATTAATCATCAAAATCAATAATTAGGTCAACAGTACTGGAGGTAAGGAGCGAGCCCGATGGGATCTAGGCAAGCTCCTATATCCTCCCCTTTGCGGTGCCGATTCAACTTCTCTATGGTCGGGCTATTGCAGGAGGCTGGTGGCTTCCAGTGGGTTGGGCGGGGGGACCACCGATAGGACTGGGTTAACTGTCCCACTAGAAAGCTGCTGAGAGAGTGCAGCAGGAAGAAGACCCCCAAGAAACCCCTGCACCAGTTGTAGCAGGGCTTGAACTAATTGGACTAGCATGGCAAACTGGTCTTGTGTGACCGGGGCTGCTGGCGATGGAGGAATCTCGGTTGGCGACGGCTGTGAAGAAGTCGTGTTGTTGGTGAGATCAGGCCTTTGAGAGGTAGCCTAATGGGAGCATCTATGACTGCTCTCCATTGAGGAATCGTCCTTCTTATATGGAACCTTGTCTTCTTGGTTTCAAATTTTCAGAGGGACTTGAGGCCCTTCCTCTAGCGCCAATCTGTTGCTGTCAAAATCCACTCTCCGGCTTGGGGGCTGTGCACATCGGGATTCGAGTAATGCTCTCCCGTCTGGGTGGACCTGCAAGGCAGTCCTCACGCAAGAATCATAGGAGGTGGTCCTTACGGAAGGCCCTCCGATGCCCAAGTCAGTTGAGATTCTGAGCAAACAGATAAGAGAAGAAGGCTCCAACGGAAGGATCTTCCTCCTTGACCTATGCTAGAGTTATTTTTTTGGGCTTAGATTGCCTTCAAGAGCGTACTTAGGGGGGTCCTGGGACTTGATATTTGTACACTGCAAGGAGGTGAGCCATTATCTGATTTTTCGGGCACGTTTTAAGGAGTTGGTATCCGATAAGGCCGGAATCTCAACAGTTATGGGGATCGACAGTTGATGAAGCTATCCCGTTGATCATGGATGGAGTGTTGTATTTGGCTTCCGTTCCTATTTTGGGAGTCTCTTTTGACGATTCTTGCGATCAGGATGGTTCATCCTCCGAGATATCCAGCATGGTTTGAAGCAGCAATGGCACTTACATTGAAGGGATGTGGATCGATCCTGGCGAGGTACTAAAATAGCTCAACCCTATTGAGGTTCAGATATATAGCTCAGCCTTTCCGAGGTACTGAGATAGTTCGGCCAGATGGTTCGGCTCTGAAGTTCGGCCAGATGGTTCGGCTCTATAGCTCGGCCTTAGTTCGGCCAGATAGTTTGGCTCAGTAGCTCGACCTTAGATATTGGGCACGTTTATTGATGCGATGATATTTTTTTTTGTATCGTATATAAAATAATCAAATCATATATATATATATATATATATATATATATATATATATATATATATATATATATATATATATATATATATATATCACAAGGGCTTTCATTTAAATGCTACAAATAACTATAAATAAATAAGTTATATAAAAGCTATATTTTTTTATGCTTGTTGAGGGGTAAAATCATTACGCGTCAATAATCGTGTACGCGGCTAAGGTTAGCCCCGATTTTTGCTCGTTGTGCGACATTCGCCAGGGACAAGTCAGCCTCGGTAGATCGAAACGCCCTAGCTCCTCACCGAGCCAAGGATTCTCGAGGTACGAACCTTATCTTCCGGCTCCTTCGGCCGACCTATCTTATTTCTTAGCCCCAGCCGAGCTATCGTCTATCGCCTTCCGGCTCCTCTAGCCGACCTATCTTGTTTCTCGGCCCCAGCCGAGCTATCGTCTATTGCCTTCCGGCTCCTCCAGCCGACCTATCTTGTTTCTCAGCCCCAGCCGAGCTATCGGCTGTCGCCTTCCGGCTCCTCCAGCCGACCTATCTTATTTCTCAGCCCGACCCGAGCTATCGATTATCGCTTTCCGGCTCCTCCAGCCAACCTATCTTTTTCTCGGCCCCAGCCGAGCTATCGACTATCGCCTTCCAGCTCTTCCAGCTGACCTATCTTATTTCTCGGCCCTAGCTGAGCTATCAACTATCGCCTTCCGGCTCCTCCAACCGACCTATCTTGTTTCTCGGCCCTAGCCGAGCTATCTTGCTTCTTGGCCTCGCCCGCCAAGCTTTCCCTATAGCTCGGACCAGTCCGAGCGATATCAACCCCCTCTGCGGAATTTGGCGTGGGAAAGCTTAAATCCTTAAAATTCAAAATAGGAATCATATCTGAAAGTGGCCTAGGGCCCTGGGGCCTATGCTCCCACCAAATCCTGAGACATTAACAAGCTCTCCAAACCGTCGATCCTCTAACTAACCGGATATGAATCCTACCGGTCTTATAACAGACTGGATTTGAATCTCAATAGCCTTCGGACCTACAACGCCCCCTAACAACCAGGTGATCCTCTATAAATACCATAGCTCCAGATCCTCTGAGGTACGTGATCTCCCCTTACGCACTTGCTCACTCTCTCTCTCTCCCTCTCTCTGCCTTTGCTTCCGCCATTGCCGCTCCGCTCGGAGCCCTTGGAGGAAACTCTCCGGTGAGAGCCTTCACCTCATTTCTGTCGACTGTTGATCTCCACTGACTTGAGCGTTGGAGGGTCTTCCGCAGAGGGCCACCCCCAACGCCTTCTCGCGTGAGGACTATCTTGCAGGTCTGCCCAGGAGGCAACCCTCTTGAAGCCTCCTTCGCGCCCGATTCGGAGGACGGATTTCAGTAGCAACAGATTGGCGCTAGAGGAAGGGCCTCAAGTCCCATTAAAACTTAAAGAAAGGAGATAAGGATCTCGATCTGGAAGAGAACCTCTCCAATGGCTAATTGAAGAAGGGCAACTTCTGAAGCCTAGGACCAGGTCGCCTCCCAGAGACCTGATCCGATGAGTAGCGTAGCACCGCAACTGCCACCAATTGAGACCCCGTTGCCGCTAGCTATCCCAGTGACCCAAGACCAATTCACACACGGGTCCAGCAGGTCCAAGCCCTGACCCATCTGGTTCAGGAGCGCCTTGCAGCTTCCCCTGCTCCACGCCTCCCTGAGGAGGCCGCAGCCCCTTTTTCTCCGGCCACCTCTTCTTCTGGTCCGCATGGAGCCGCGGACCCCCCATACCGACCCAAAGAGGCCAGACCAGTCCGGTAAGGGGGCTGCGACAGGGATCTTCCCAGATCTCGGGGGGCCCGGTCCCTCTCTCCGGAGTCCTCCCGCCATGATTCAATGCCATCTCCGCACTCTCCTCGCCCGCCCCTCCTCTTATGTCTGAAGAGGAGATCCACCGACAGCTCCAGGAGATGCGTCAGGAGCTGGACGCCGCCAAGCATGCTCATCCCCCTTAGCCTAAGGCAGAGCAGGGTATCCCCTTCTCCAAGGAGATCATGGAGGAAGTGATTACCTCCTATGTTAAGCTGCCCGCCATCGAGCCCTACCACGGCTCCTCCAATCCCGATGATCACCTCAGCAGCTTTCGGTCAATCATGATGTTCCACGGGGCATCAGATGCGATCCTGTGCCGTGCCTTTCCCTCCACTCTTAGAGGCTCCGCTCGAACCTGGTTCAACGCTCTGAAACCGGGTTCCGTTGATTCGTTTGACGAGCTGAGTCATCTTTTTATCGGCCAGTTCGTCAGCAGCCGCCGTCACCAACGAAGATCCGACTCCCTCTTTGAAGTTAAGCAGAGAGAGGGGGAGTCCTTGAGAAATTACCTTGGCCGCTTCAATAAGGCCATGCTGGAGGTGGACCACCTTAATCATGAGGTGGCTATGTCTGCCCTAGCAGGTGGAGTTTTGAAGGAAAGCGACTTCTACCTGGCGATGGAGGTTAGTTACCCCCCGAACCTCTCCGATATGATGGCCCTGGTAGACAAATACTCAGAGTCGAAGAATCACGGAGGGCTACCCGCGCCGAGCTAGCAAAGAAGAAAGAATCCAAGGACCCAGACAGGCATCGACCTACCCACCAGCCAAGCCCACCTCATCGCCAAAGAGCTCCCCCACCGCCACCAAGAAATCGCTCCCGAAGCCCGCATAGGCGGTTTGACCGATACACCCCGCTCACTGTTCCTAGGACACAGATCCTCATGGAGATAGAGCGCCAGCTCCCCCGACCAGCTCCTCTTCGAGGAAACCCAACTCGGAGAGACCCCTCCAAGTACTGCCACTATCACTAGGAGCATGGCCACGATATCGAGGAATGCTGGCAGTTGAAGAACAAAATTGAGAGGCTAATCCAGCGGGGCTAACTGAACCAATTCAGGAGGGCGCCCGAACCAGGACAAGGGGGTGATCGCCAGCCCAAGCTTCAGCAGCCTCCTCCTCCTCCAAATCCACCCGTGATCGGCCATATCAATGTGATTGAAGAAGCCAGTGGTTCGTCGAACTTCAAGACTGATGAAGAAGGTTCAGCGCTAAAGAAAGCACGAACAGGCAAGCTCTCCTTCTCCGACGATGATCTCCGGGGGATACAATTCCCGCATGATGACGCGTTAGTTGTATCTCTCAATTTAAATAACTATGATGTAAGTCGGATTCTTGTTGATAGTGGAAGCTCCGTAAATGTTCTGTACCTCAATGTGTTCGCTAAGATGAAATTGCTTGTGGAAAATCTCCGAGCCGTGGACTCCACCTTGATGGGGTTCACCGGCGACGTTATCATCCCAGAAGGGGTCGTAACTTTGATGGTTCGGGCAGGAATATGGCCCTTGTGGCCACTATTCACACAGACTTCCTAGTTACCAAGCTTTGGTCGCCCTACAATGCAATATTTGGGAGGCCTGACCTGATGTCCCTCAAAGCCGTCGTCTCCATTCCGCACCTGTCTATGAAGTTCCCCATCGGGCGGGGAGTCGGTGTTGTCCAAGGAAGCCAAACTATGGCTCGGCAGTGTTTTGTCACCAGCCTTCAGTCCAGGATGCCTGAGGTTGATGGGCTGAACGCTCAGGAGGACTTCACCGAGCAATGAGGAGAACCAGCCGAAGAACTGGAAGAAGTACCGCTGGACGAAGCCCGGCCCGACCAAACTATAAAGATCAGGTCACTACTGAAAGGCAAGTCCCGGCGAGAACTGGTCGACTTTCTCTGAAGCAACGCCGATGTCTTCACCTGGTCTGCCTCCGACATGCCAGGAATCAGCCCTGATGTTCTCGTCCATCGCCTCAAAGTGGACGAGATGTATCATCCCGTCAAACAGAAGAAAAGGAGCTTTGCCCCGGAGCGACAGAAAGCTATCGAAGAGGAGGTTAATAAGCTTGTCAATGCAAACTTCATTCGGGAGGTGAATTACCCAAGTTAGCTGTCGAATGTTGTCATGGTAAAGAAGTCAAATGGCAAGTGGCGGATTTGCATCGACTTCACCGATCTCAACAAAGCGTGCCCGAAGGACAGTTTCCCTCTCCCCCGAATTGACCAACTTGTAGATGCCACCTCGGGTCATTAGATGCTGACATTCATGGACGCCTACTCAGGCTACAACCAGATCCGGATGGCCCCCGAAGATGAAGAGAAGACCACCTTCATAACTGATCGAGGTACTTACTGTTACTGTGTTATGCCCTTCGATCTTAAAAATGCAGGTGCCACCTACCAAAGGCTGGTCAACAAAGTTTTCAAAGAGCAAATCGGCCGGAACATGGAGGTATATGTCGACGACATGCTGGTCAAGAGCAAAGAAGCGTCACAGTACATCGAGGATCTCTCGGAAAGCTTCGCAACGCTCCGCAAATATCGGATGAAGCTCAACCCAATTAAGTGTGCCTTCGGCGTTAATTCTGGGAAGTTCCTCAGCTTTATGGTTTCCCAACGGGGTATCGAAGCTAACCCCCAGAAGATCCAGGCTCTTCAGCAGATGGCGCCCCCAGCATCTATCAAAGAAGTCCAGTGCCTGACTGGAAGAATAGCAGCCCTCAATCGCTTCATAGCTCGGTCTGCTGAAAGATGCCTCCCTTTCTTCAAAACTCTTTGATCGGCTAAGAATTTCCAATGGTCTTCCGAGTGCCAGAAATCATTCGAAGACCTCAAAAAGTACCTCGGCTCTCCCCCTCTCCTCAGCAGTCCGAATCCTGGAGAAACATTATTCCTGTATCTAGCGGTCTCGGAAGGCGCCATTGGCTCGGTGTTGGTCAGAAAAGAAAATAAGACCCAGAAGCCAATTTATTATGTCAGCAAACTTCTCCGAGACGCGGAAACGAGATATACTCGGATTGAAAAGATAGTGTTGGCTTTGATAACCTCGGTCTGAAAGTTGCGGCCATACTTCCAAGCACATTCTGTGACAGTCCTGACCAATCAGCCCATCAAGGCGGTAGTCCATCGTCCGGAGACATCGGAAAGGATGACCAAATGGGCCATTGAGCTAAGTGAACATGACATTCAGTTTCAACCTCGTCCGGCCATCAAAGCTCAGGTGCTAGCTGATTTCCTGCTCGAATGCACTATCCTGGAGGATGGCTCCACTCCCAACTCCCCCGAGCATCCAAAATCTGACTCCCGGTGGCTCCTCCATGTCGACGGATCGTCCAACACCCATTGCTCTGGTGCCGGCCTAATCCTCACCAGCCCGGAGGGGGCGACTTTCGAATATGGCATCTGCTTCTCCTTCCCAGCCTCCAATAACGAGGCCGAATATGAAGCTCTGCTCGCCGGGCTCCGAATCACCCACGACCTTAAGATGGAGAAACTGAATGCCTTCACCGACTCTCGCTGGTGGCTGGTCACATGCGGGGCGAGTTTGAGGCCCAGGAGTCGAACATGGTTCGATATCTCCAAGAGGTTCGAAGCCTGCTCTCCCATTTCCCTGAATTTGAAATCATTCAGATTCTGAGATCCGTAAATGTCCGTGCCGATCTATTATCTCGACTGGCAACTACGGAATCGATGGATGCCGAGCAAAAATTTCATCTGAAGATTTTGGAGAGGCCTAGTATTGCGGAAGCTGACCGAGTGATGCAAGTTGAGGCCGAACCATCATGGTTCGACCCCATCCTGAAGTATCTTAAAGAAGGATCGCTCCCGGCCGATCAAAGAGAAGCTAGAAAGCTAAAACTGCAAGCCACCCACTATGTGCTGATTGACGACCAGCTCTACAAGCGGTCCTTCTCTATGCCGTTGCTCAGATGCCTTCGCCCATCTGAAGCTGATTATGCCCTTTGGGAGGTACACGAAGGAATTTGCGGCAACCATTTGGGGAGCCGGTCTTTATGCCACAAGGTGCTTCGTCAAGGTTACTATTGGCCCACCATGCAAAAGGATGCTGACGACCTCGTCCAAACTTGTGACACATGCCAAAGACACTCCAGTATTCAGAGGCTCCCCTCCACCAGCCTGGTCCCCGTTTCCTCCGCTTGGCCCTTTGCCAAGTGGAGAATGGACATTCTCGGCCTGTTTCCACTTGCCATGGGACAGCGAAAGTTTTTATTCGTCACCATCGACTACTTCACCAAATGGGTCGAGGCGGAAGCAGTTGCTCAGATAACTGAGGCCTGGGCCAAGGACTTCGTGTGGAGATCCATTATATGCCGCTTCGGCCTCCCACACACCATCATTACTGACAACGGCAAATAGTTCAACAATCCGAAGTTCCGTCAATTCTGCGAGGAGCATGGGATCCATCACCGCCTTACCTCGGTCGGGCATCCGCAAGCTAACGGAGCAGCTGAGGTAACTAACCGAACCTTGCTTCAAGGGATCAAAGCTCGGCTCTTCAGAGCCCGAGGCAGATGGGCAGACGAGTTGCACCGTCCTATGGGCCTACCGCACCACCCCGAGAGTGCCGACGAGCAAGACCCCATTTCGAATGGCCTTTGGCACAGAGGCAGTCATCCCCGTGGAGATAGGACTCCCTTCCCTACGGGTGAAAAGCTACTCGGAGGAAGCCAGTGATGAGCAGCTCCGCACCAACCTCGACCTAGTAGAGGAGATCAAAGAAAAAGTACAGATCAGAATAGCTGCCTACCAGAAAAGAGTAGCCCGTTACCATGCCTCCAGTGTTAAAGGGAAAGCTTTCTCGCCTGGCGACCTAGTTCTCCGGAAAACATCTATCTCCAAACCGCTAGAGCAAGGAAAGCTAGCTCCGAACTGGGAAGGCTCCTACCAAGTAATGGAATTCGTCGGACTTGGCACCTACAAACTACAAGATTAAGCAGGAGATCCATCCCTCGGACATGGAATTCGGACAACCTCCGCAAGTATCATCAGTAGGGTACACCTTCTACAGGCCCGCCTTCTTAATTTTTGTCAGCATATTGCTTTCATAATTCTTGACATGATTACCACGATTATATCACCGAAAATCGTAAAGGAAACAGATGCTGCTTACCAATCCTTGGCACGACCGAGTTATCTATTTGAGCAGAAAATCTCCGAACCTCGGCTGGGCCGAGCAACAAATCTCCAAACCTCGGCTGGGCCGAGCAACAAATCTCCGATCCTCGGCTGGGCCGAGCAACAAATCTCCGACCCTCGGCTGGGCCGAGCAACAAATCTCCGAACTTCGGCTGCGCCGAGCAAAAATCTCCGAACCTCGGCTGGGCCGAGCAAAAATCTCTGAACCTCGGCTGGGCCGAGCAAAAAAATCTCTGAACCTCGGCTGGGCCGAGCAAAAATCTCCGAACCTCGGCTGGGCCGAGCAATAATCTTCGAACCTCGGCTGGGCCGAGTAAAAAATCTCCGAACCTCGGCTGGGCCGAGCAACAAATCTCCGAGCCTCGACTGGGCCGAGCAACAAATCTCCGAACCTCGGCTGGGCCGAGCGATAATCTCCGAACCTCGGCTGGGCCGAGCAACAAACCTTCGAATCTCGGCTAGTATGAGAAACAATCTCTGAACCTCGGCTGGGCCGAGCAATGAATTCTGAAGCCCCGGCCAAAACCGGAGTGCATAAGCCTCGGCCAAAACCGGAGTGCATAAGCCCCGGCAAAAACCGAAGCGCGCAAACCCCGACCGAAACTGAAGGATTTCTGAACAATCCCCAAGCTTCGGCCGGTTCGAACAATATACGTCGCGCAATATCGTCGCGGGTACATATTCCGCGCCTTTAGTAATCTCTAAAGGCCTCGACAGGCCCTACACAGCCGCCTAAGAGCCCCGGACAAAGTTAGGGAACGTCTCCTACTACTAAATCCTCGGGTCAACTGAGCGGTATTCCTGGGCCTTAGTTGCACCTAATATTCGAATCCTCAGCCAAGCGAGCGAAGTCTCCATGGTTTAACCACGACCTAAAGCCTCGATCAAACCGAGCGACTTCTTACATACTCCAAGACAACAGGAACATCTCCCGGTACTTTGGCAGAGGTGAAAGACCTCCCTCTACCCAATGATAAAGACGTATGAGCTGTCTCTTTTCGAAGAAACACCTGTCTCATTCCACAAACGAGACCATGTTTTACCGCATGAGTCCACATGACCGCCCAGGTCTCCCTTTGGCTTGAACAGGGACAAACGGCCCCCCCTTTTATGAGGACCGAACGTTGATCTTAGCAAGAAACAAAAGTTGCCAAAAAGAACCTCCATTTCTGTTCATTATAAAGAAAAAGATAAGGAGAAAAATAAAAAGTAAAAATAGCCTTCACAGAGGCTTACTGTCTCCCCCAGGAGCTGCCGGTCCTCCCTATGCCGAGTCAGCTTGGCGACTTGCTGACGGAGGGACGCTATCACCCCCTCCTGCCGGTCAATGACCCGGCGAAGAGCCTCGGCCTCCCTCATCGAGACGGAAAGAAATTCCTTGACCGTCTTTTGGAACTGCTCATGGCCCGCTAAAGCTAACGCTAAGGCCATCCCATCGACGGTCACAGAAAAGCGACTCCCCTGGGAGTCCCTGCGGCTATTGCTACCGCCGCTCGGCTCTTCAGTCGATTGCCCTTCACCATAGGAGGCCATACCTACTCTCAGGAGCTATCAAAAGACTAACTGAGAGGATGACAAACACTGGCATCCCTCTCATCCATATTTATATCGCCCTAGCGAGTATTTTGATTAGTGAGTCATTAATCCCGACTCGGGGAATTTGCCACGCGTCGTCGCTTCGGCTGGCGCCTGCGGGAAGCAAAGAGTCGCACCCCCTCCCGAGGAGGATCGATAAGCATCGGCGGCACGCCCAAAAATTCCCCTCCTAGGGACTAGGCTCCCCCAAGTTTGCCGACCCTCATGAAATAAATGTTCTTGAAAATCCGCCAGACTCCCTCGAATTGGGCATCCTCGGAAAGGTGCAAAGAAATAAAGCACGCCATCAATCAACATTAACTCGCCTTGCCCGAGGGTGACCGAGTCATAACTCCGAACGCCCCATGCATCGCTCGTTTACATCAGAATCTATATTCACCACAAGAACCAAACATAATGTCATCATTCTCGGTAACGACCGAGCTATCTGCATCAAATCTCTGTACCTCAGCTGGGCCGATCTATGAGTCGAAATAGCATGTTGCAGCCGGTCCAAACGGTCTCCAAGACATAGCTCGGATTCGGGTAGCTCACAAGCCCGGGCCGAACTAAGCGTTCTTTAAAACTTAGCTCGGATTCGGGTAGCTCACAAGCCCCGGCCGAACTAAGCGTTCTTTAAAATTTAGCTCAGATTCGGGTAGCTCACAAGCCCCGGCCGAACTAAGCGTTCTTTAAAACTTAGCTCGGATTCGGGTAGCTCACAAGCCCCGGCCGAACTAAGCATTCTTTAAAACTTAGCTCGGATTCGGGTAGCTCACAAGCCCCGGCCAAACTAAGCATTCTTTAAAACTTAGCTCGGATTCGGGTAGCTCACAAGCCCCGGCTGAACTAAGCGTTCTTTAAAATTTAGCTCGGGTTTAGGTAGCTCGCAAGCCTCGGCCGGACTGAGCGATATCTCTGTATCTTGGCCTCAGTAAGGACTAAGCCATGATAGCACCGTCAAAATATGCTGCAGCATAAAAAGTGCATTATAGGAGTAACAACTCTCCAATGCAAAAGAAGCAAAGGCCAAAGAAAGAAGGAATGAAAAATTTCTTTATTTCCTCATCAAAAGAAAAGTTACAACCTCCTGAGAGGAGTTACAAGTGCACCAAAGCACAGGAAATAAAAATGAGTGCATAGTTCGGCCGAACTGCTCCAAGCTGGCTTCGGTTAATAACGACATTTCGGCGTTGGCCCAAGAAATCAGATAAACCACGAACCAGTCAGCTCGCCCTGATAAGTGGCAAGGCCGACCTTCCACGGTCCCTCCGGATGAACTAAGAGATCCAAAAGGAGGCACGACCCGTGGATGCTGATTCTGAGGAACCGGGTGAACTAACCGGCTCCCCTCAGGTGGGATGCTGGGCTGCGGGCCATTGCCCGATTGGGAGCGCTAGGGGACCATCAGCCCCGCGTTGCTCCCAGCTTCTCCTTCCCGTGGCAAGGATTCCCCTCAGAGAAGGGACGAGAATCCAGACCGACGGAAAAGGAAGGCTCCGTGCGTGCTACGGGGGTCTCGATGCACTTTCTACCCCACACCCCCCGTAGTGAGCCACAAAGGACACACAGGAAGCGCATATGTGCGCTCTCCGTGTGATCTCTACGGCCCTCCTGTGCGCTCTCCATATGATCTCCGAAACTCATCCCCTAAGGATGAGCCACTCTCCAGCGGCTCCTTCATCACCCCAACTGTCCGGAGGACGACGACTTGCAAAAGGTAAGCTCGGTCCTCCCACTCTAAGCCCCAAGAGACAGGCATCACGAAAACCTTCACAATTCACAGGGAAGAAAACTCGGGGATGGCCCAACACGGCCCCTTTTTCTCCTTTTTATAGGCAAGGTGAACTGGGAGCGGCTATCAGAGCAGAAAGCCCCGAGATTCAAAGTGCCTAACCCATGCCACCACATGGCCTCCCGGGATAAAAACAGCGCCCCTCGTTGCGCACCAAGCGCGTTGCCCGAACCATGACGCACGCTAAAAGATTTTCTCTGATCCCGGATCACGAGTTTTAAATGCAGAAAATCGCCCGCCGATCTTACGGATACGGGTAGACCTGGGAGATCGTCCAGTGAAAATGACATCCTCCAATTGCGAATAAGTGCTTGCGTCATATGCCAGAACAACCTGCATTGGAAAAGATCGACCTAATAAAAGCCCCTGGAAAACATTGAGGCAACTTTTTGCTAGCTACAGAGCCGTATTATCTACTTCGGCGAAAAGAAAGTCGACTTGCCTTGGAAAAGACAAGGCACTGATAGGGTAATAAAGTGGCGCAGAGGCCATGTACTCCTCGATAATGACCTCTCAATATCCTTGCTCCGGCCCCGCTGCCTGTGGGACCTAGGCACGGACCTAGGCACCGCCCTATGCTCCCCTCTAAGGCCAAAGCTATTTCTATACTTCGAAACAAACTGAAATATCTATTTTCAGTCCAACATGACTGAATGTTATCCCGCGCCCCGATCTGGGCAAGGATGGCTAAAAACCCTCCAAGGGATGGATCGTTTATAAGACTTGCACGATGAAAGCAAGCATCTCAAAACAGCGGCAAACACAAAAGCTACATAAACTATTCTTTCCATTCATCATAAAGGGGCAACGAAAAGAAAAGAAAATACATCAGCCCTCACAGGGGCTTATCATCCTCTCCCAGAGCTGCTGAGCCTTCCCCTCGCTCCACTGCTGGGTCGCACACATGTTGCTGGAGGGACGCCACACATTTTTCTAACCGATCGTTGACCGCGCGGAGGTGCATGATCTCCCTAGTAGAGGCAATCATGTATTGCTCGGTCGCCTGTTGGAGTCGCTCATGACTTGCAAACAATGAGGCCAGGACTTCCCCGTCGATAACCGCCTTGGTGCAACCCCTCCGGGTCCCCCAACAAGCGTTGACACAGTCGACTGGTGCTCCGGCCGACCTCCCTCCATCCTTGGAAGCCATCCTGCTATCACAAGCTCGGATAGACCAATGAAGATCGGCGAAGGAAATGGTTAACGATGGCCTACCACCTATTGGTATTTAAACCGCTCCAGGAGAGAGCCCTAGTCGCCCGAGCCATCGGCTCCAATGCCACTCACATAAAGCCCTACCACGCATTGTCGCTTCAGTGGCCGCTCACAGGAAGCGGGGAATTCAGCAAACCCCCTCTCTCAAAACCAAACTTCCCTTTTTTCGTCGAAGGTGCATCCACGATTTCGCCCTTGATAGGACGGACTACCTCGGTCCTGGCTAGGATGCTTCTGTGATTCCTGGTCCTGTCCAGTTGACCTACCGCATTTCTCGGCCCTAGCCGAGCTATTTCGTCCCTCGGCCCTAGCCGAGCTATTTCGTCCCTCGGCCCTAGCCGAGCCATTTCATCCCTCGGCCCTAGCCGAGCCATTTCATCTCTCGCCCCCGTCCGAGCCATTGTGCCACACATCCTAAGCCGAGCTAGATCGTCTCTCAGCCCCTTTTTACCGAGCTGTGTTATATCTCGGCCCCTTCGTTGGGGCTATCCCTATGCCTTAGCCTCGACCAAGATGTTCCCTCAAATCCGAGTTAAAGCCAACCAAGCGACGCGAATAAGCCACAAGTTGCTCGCGGTTGGGATAAAACTTGAGACAGGGGATCATCCGAGAAAGGCAATCAAATAGAGACGGAAGGCTCATTCGTTGAAAACTTCAAACCGAGTTACACGTCAGAAAAACAAAAGCACGAAAAAAGCTCTCAAGGGTCAGGAGCTAGATCAGTCCCAGTAGAACCCTCAAATATGCTCGTAGAAGCATGGCTCGACTCCCCCGTCTCGAATGTCTCCACCTCCTTGGCAACAGGCTGCAAGTGTCCCCCAAGAGTTGCAGCCTCACTGGGACCTGGGGCAGTATCAAGGTCGGCGTCCGAAACATCAATGTACTCGTCTTCTTCTTCATCCCCGGAGGCGCTGGCGTCAGGAGTCTCGACATCCAAGAAAGAGAGGTCTCATTCTGGATGCTCCTTAGATATCTTACTTCGAACGTCCTCCACTCCGAGCTGGAAAGCGTCAACGCAAGTTGCATCTTGTTCACCCTTGAGCATAGCGAGCCGCATTTCGGTTTCAGCCACTTGGCCCCGTAATGAGGCGACCTGCCCCTCAGCTCCAGCGACTTGACTCTGCAGTAGGGCGATCTGTTCCTCGGTCTCACTGACCCGCCTCTCGAGCTCTAAGCTCCTCCATCGGCTGGATTCCAGTTCCCCTTGCAAGACTCGCATCTGATCTTGATTCTCCAGCCCTGCCTTTTTCATATGTAAAAACAGAGTCAGCCGATGACACGTGAGCCAATAAAGGAAGATTAAAAAAGGGGGGCGGTACCGTACCTCCTCCTCCTGCTAAGCCAGCTTCTTGGTCAGCTCCTTGGCCTCGTCAATGGCCCTCAATTTATCAGTTCTAACCAGCTCAATCATGCTCTTGAGATCATTAATCCTCGATTGCCTATCATCAACTTCTCCCTGGGCTTGGGAGAGCTCGCTGCTGAGCTGGATTATCTTCCCCTGATGCCACTTGATATTGTCGTCCCTATTGACAATATCACGATCACGCCGCCGTAACTTCTCCTCCACTTCGCTAAGCATTCTGCTCAGGCGATTTCTTTCTTCGGCGGCCTCTCTCTCTGCTGCCTAAATTTTTGCTGAACTGTTTCTCAACAGCTTCCATTTCTTCGGAATGCTTGGATTTAACCCGTGACAGCTCCAAGCATGCGTCGTCGCACCTTGCTAGAAGCCCCTGTAACTCCTCTACTTTAAGCTTCTACTTGGACTCATCATCTAGGGCGGCCTGATACAATACCCTTATTCTCACCAAACTCTCATTGCTGGCGGCTAGAAGTTGTTCAAATGTGTCAGATGCCTCCGCTCGCGATCAAAGCTCGGCGCTGACTCTCCTGGCCTGGACACCGGCTCCCTTTGCCAAGCTTAGGCGCCAGCACAGCGCCCGGGAGATCAAAGCATTCTACAGAACAAAAACAAGTTAGAAAATATGGTCAAGTTAGCTGGAAAGCACATACTGCTCTGAAATGACAACTCATCCGGAAGGCATAGGCCCTAGCCAACTTCATAAGGATGGGATTGTCGATATCGGGGAGAAGGTGGATGTCCTCCGCCACATTCCCTTGGCCAAATGCGGCATCAACCAATTCTAGATCCGTGAATTTATCCGCCGAAGGATCGCGCCCAGATACAATGCCGACCTCATCAAAGCAGAAAACGCCTCCTCAATGGCCGTGTCTGAGCTGCTGGGCTGACCATCCCCGACCGAAGAGCCGATCCGGGCAATCTCCGACTGAGGAGCCTTCAACTTCTCGGCCTCCTCCGATAGAATTCTGGCCTGGCTTTCCTCGGATAACTCGGCCAGCCCAAGCGCCAGTCTTCCCAAAACTTTGGTGGGAGAGGTTCCGACTGCAAGGTTCTTGTCTTGCCCTACCCCCTCCTCCGGTTTTCCTCCCTCGATCACAACACCTGCGTCTCCTCCGCAGGCTTCATCGAAACCTCCATCTGCCCCCCTTCTTGAGCCTCCGCTACGGTCGCCCTAACGTCACCGCCCCTAGACTCTTCCGCGAGGGGCCCTCCAATAGGAAGCTCACCTTGAGCCTCGCTGATTGCAGCTGTTCCTTCCTGTCCTCCTGCCAAGGCAAGAGATATCTCCTCGCTCGGGGAAGGGCCCTCAGAAACGACGACCTCCGCCGAATCAGCCATTGGCTCGTCCTTCAAAAGAGGGGCGTCCTAGCAAGCCAATGGAGTCCCGTCCGAACTATCTGATATCTCCACCACTGGGGGACAGGGGATCTCGGTGGTCCTCTCTGAATCCTCCCTTGCTTTCGATGCTTCCGCCGGGACTGCTCCAGCATCCAGCGAGTACCTTTCGGAAAGACGAACCTTCTTCTCGGGTTTACTTTTCTCCCCGCTACTATTCTCCACTGGGCGCTTGCCCGTCTTTCTCTTTATGCAGCCTGATAATTCAGACCTCTTAGCTGCGGAAGTGAGGAGCAAACGATGAGATCGAGATACATTCGCTCAAATAAAACCAGTAGAAAAGAGAAGGAGGGCCTACCATGCAGATCGAGAGGGCTAAGCTCGGCGGCGAAAAGAGCCTCCTCCGATAGTAAGTCAATGGCCGAGAATGCCTTGCCATTACGGAGGACTTCCAAATCCTTTTCCTCCTGCTCAGATAGAATTGGATGTGTTTCCACATCCCGAACAAAGTTTCCCCATCCCCGGGGAAAGTCAGAACCAATGTTCCCTTCAGCGATGATGAATTGGTTCTTCCATCCGTTATGGAGGACGGTGTGTCCACAATCATCTTGAAGGACCTCCGAGGTCCGATATAAGGCCACTCTGATTTCCTCCCAGGTATCAAGTGGTAACAGGCACAAAAAAGGGGAAGAGTAGCTGTAAACTGGATCTGGTTGCACAACGAAATAAATCCGATGATGCTTCGCCAGCTATTGGGAGCCACCATCGTCGGGCAGATGTTGTAAAACGTCATGATCTCCTTTACCAGGGATGGAGAGGAAACCGGAGGCCCCCTTCAAACTATCTTCGTAATGAAAATCTCCGTGCTCTAAATCTTGCGAAACCCTATGCTCGGGTTTGGCAATCGCAGAACAACATCCGGGGGAATGCCATACTTCTGGCAAATTTTCCCCAAATCCTTGGCGGCAATCTCCAAACTACGTCGTCGGGGCTCATCATTCTGCTGGTCGAGAGAGACACCAAACAAAACTACAAAGGAAACAGAGAACAAAATTCTCCAAAAGGGGAACGAAGGAGCGCTGCAAACAGAAACGGTGCTATTTCAGCTTTGCTTCCCCTCGAAGGAAACCGCCTCAAGGGAGGATAAGGCGTCTCGCCCGAGGCATCCAAAACCGCCTCGATAAACGCCATAAAAACCGGGATCCACTACATGGCGGTCCCCCAACCATCACCCCAAAGGAGCATTACCCACGAAGGCATGGCGGCCGCGCGCATTAAATAGGGCATCATTGCACGGACTGTCCAATCCGGATCCCCCCGTTCAAATCGTGCCACCTGGACCTATACTCCATATGCTCAAACCTATGCTTCGAACAAGGGAGTGGGGGGCATGTGTTGAGGAGTAAAATCGTTACGCATCAATAATCGTGTATGCGGCTAAGGTTAGCCCTGATTTTTGTTCGCTGTGCGACATTCGCCAGGGACAAGTCAGCCTCGGTAGATCAAAATGCCCTAGCCCCTCACCAAGCCAAGGATTCTCGAGGTGCGGACCTCATCTTCCGGCTCCTCCTGCCGACCTATCTTATTTCTCGGCCCCAGCCGAGCTATCGTCTATCGCCTTTTGGATCCTCCAGCTGACTTATCTTGTTTCTCGGCCCCAGCCGAGCTATCGGCTGTCGCCTTCCGGCTCCTCCAGCCAACCTATCTTATTTCTCGGCCCCAGCCGAGCTATCGACTATCGCTTTCCGGCTCCTCCGACCGACCTATCTTGTTTCTCGGCCCCAGCCGAGCTATCGACTATCGCCTTCCGGCTCTTCCAGCCGACCTATCTTATTTCTTGACCCCAGCCAAGCTATCGACTATCGCCTTTCGGTTCCTCCAGCCGACCTATCTTGTTTCTCGGCTCTAGCCGAGCTATCTCGCTTCTTGGCCTCGCCCGCCAAGCTGTCCCTATAGCTCGGCCAGTCCGAGCGATATCAACCCCCTCTGTGGAATTCGGTGCGGAAAAGCTTAAATCCTTAAGATTCAAAACAGGAATCATATCTAAAAGTGGCCTAGGGCCCTGAGGCCTATGCTCCCACCAAATCCCGAGACATTAACAAGCTCTCCCAGCCATCGATCCTCTAACTAACCAGATATAAATCCTACCGGTCTTATAACAGACTGGATTCGAATCTCAACAGCCTTCGAACCCACGACGCCCCCTAACAACTAGGTGATCCTCTATAAATACCACAGCTCCAGACCCCCCAAGGTACGCAGTCTCCCCTTGCGCACCGGCTCACTCTCTCTCTCTCCCTCTCTCTGCCTTTGCTTCCACCATTGCCGCTCCGCTCGGAGCCCTTGGAGGAAACACTCCGTGAGAGCCTTCTCCTCATTTTTGTTGACTATTGATCTCTACTGACTTGAGCATCGGAAGGTCTTCCGCAGAGGGCCACCCCCAACGCCTTCTCGCGTGAGGATTGTCTTGCAGGTTCACCCAGGAGGAAGCCCGTCTCGAAGCCCCTTTGCGTCCGATTCGAAGGACGAATTTCAGCAGCAACAATGCTATAAGAGCTTTCATTTTGCCATATAAAATTTATTAGGAAGTCAAATCAATGATTATCTAAAGTAGGTACAATAAACTAGTAAACCGAATAGAAATCGAACCAAATTTGTATGCCCCCCGGTGGAGTATCTCGGCGACGCGATAAGGACCCTCCCAGTTGGGGGATAGTTTGCCCCCCTCTGTAGGCTTTGAAACCTCAGCTTTTCTCAAAACCAAGTCTCCACAGCGAAAAACCTTAAGACAACTCGAGCATTGTAGTATTTGATCGCTCGTTGACGAAAATTTGCCATGCGTAGCCTCGCCGATCATGCGCCTCGTCGATGAAATCCAAATTAGCTCGAATCAGCGCGGAGTTGTTTTCCTCGCTGAAGGACTCCACACGTGGACTGGGTAATCCGATCTCGATAGGAATGATGGCTTCGGATCCGAAGGCAAGACTGATGGGAGTCTCGCCCGTTGGGACTCTGGGGGTTGTGTGATAGGCCCATATCACGCTGGGGAGCTCCTCCACCCATTGACCTTTAGACCCATCTAACCGGGTTCTGAGTCCTCTAAGGATGGTGCGGTTCATAACCTTGGCCTCCCCATTGGTTTGGGGGTGGCCGACAGAGGTGAATCGGTGATGAATGCCTAGCTCGTCACAGAAGGCTTTAAATGCTTTGTTGTAAAATTGGCGGCCGTTGTCCGTGACGAAGGTGTGAGGCAGGCCAAAATGGCATATGACTGACTTCCAAAAGAAAGCTTTGACTTTGCTTTCAGTGATCTTGGCTAGCGCCTTGACCTCGACCCATTTGGTGAAGTAGTCATAGCGACTACCAAGAACCTCCGTTGCCCGGAAGCTGGGAGGAATGGCCCTAGAATGTCCATTCCCCACTGGATGAAAGGCCATGGGGCCGAGAGTGGGTTCAGCGGGGTAGACGGTTGATGTTGGATGTGTGCATGGTGCTGAAAACCATCGCATTTCTGAACTAATTTAGCCGCATCCTTCCTCATAGTGAGCCAGAAGTATCCCTGACAGAGGGCCTTTTGGGCTAAGGATCTGCCCCCCAGATGGTTTCCACAGATGCCCTCGTAGATTTCTCTAAGGATGTAGTCAGCGTCGACAGGTCCTACACACTTGAGCAGGGGATAGGAGAATGACCTTCTGTATAGACGCCCATCGAGGAGGATGAATTTGGAGGCTCTCCACTTGAGCAGCCTGGCTTCGTTGCGGTCATCAGGGAGTGTGCCATCAGTGAGATAACGGACGTAGGCATCCATCCATGTGGGCTCTTGGGTGAGCGGGAGGATTTCCTCGCATCTTCTATACTAGGTCTTTCCAAATATTCAATGTAAGCATCCCTTGCCATACCGTTGGCAGAGGTGGCCAGACGAGAAAGGATGTCGGCCTTGGCATTTTCACTCCGTGGAATATAACTGATATTGAAATAAGCTAGCGGAGAGGTCAGGAGCCAAACCTTGCCCAAGTACTGAGTCATAATGGGATCACGCACCTCGTACTCCCCATTGATTTGCCCGGAGATGAGTTGCGAGTCCGTGAAAGCTCTGAGATGCCTTATTCCAAACTCCTGGCTAGCCTTAACCTGGCCAGCAGGGCCTCGTACTCAGCTTGATTGTTGGTGGCTTCGAATAGAAACCGCAGGGCGCATTCTATCCTCTCTCCGCTTGGTCCGGCAAGAATGAGGCCGGTGCCTCTCCCTTGAGAGTTTGATGTGCCGTCCACATGAAGGATCCAAGTTTCCCCATCTCCGCCTGGTTCAGGCTCGTGTTGTTCCTTAGTAACCTCCTCGGTCATCTCCTCTGCCCAAGTGCATTCAACTAGGAAGTCAGCCAAAACTTAGGACTTTAGAGCCGGTCGAGCCTGGAAAGAAAGGTCGAACTCTCCCAGCTTGATGGCCCACTTGGCGAGTCGGCCTGAGGTATCTGGGCGAGCCTAGATGGCTCGCAGGGGCTGATCCGTGAGCACCACAATAGGATGGGCTTAAAAATACGGGCGGAGACACCGAGCAGAGACTATCAGGGCGAAGATAACCTTCTCTGTTTTGGAGTACCTGACTTCTGCGTCATGGAGGACCTTGCTCACATAATATGCAGGCCTTTGAGTTCCATCAACGTCGAGACGCACTAAAATTGAACTAACGGCTTCTGAAGAAGCGGCTAAGTAGAGGAAAAGACTTTCACCATCTCTTGGCTTGGATAGGAGCGGTGGAGAGGACAGAAATGCCTTCAATCCGTCGAAGGCTCTCTGGCAATCATCTGTCCACTCGAAGCTATTTATCTTCCACAAGGCCTTGAAGAAAGGCAAGCATCTCTCGACCGATTTGGAGAGGAAACGACTTAGAGCCGCTATCCTCCCAGTTAATCGCTGCACTTCCCTCTTGCTGGATGGTGGCCTCATGTCGAGTATGGCGCTGATCTTCTCTGGGTTTGTCTCGATCCCCTGCTGGGTCACCATGAAACCCAGGAACTTGCCCGCCATGACCCCAAAAGCACACTTCTTGGGGTTCAGCTTAACTTGGAAGCAACGGAGGTTGTTGAAGGTCTCCTCTAAGTTGGAGACATGATCAGAGGCGCGGGTGCACTTTGTCAGCATGTCATCTACATAGACTTCCATATTCTGGCCTAGCTGGTCCTGGAACACTCTGTTCATCAATCTTTGGTAAGTTGCCCCCGCGTTCTTGAGGCCAAAAGGCATCACTTTGTAGCAATAAATGCCTTTTTTCGTCACAAAGGAGGTGTGCTCTTCATCGCTAGGGTCCATCCTTATCTGATTATATCCTGAGAAGGCGTCCATGAAGCTGAGGAGTTCGTGCCCGGAGGTGGAATCCACTAGCTGATCAATTCTTGGCAAGGGAAAGCTGTCTTTTGGGCACGCCTTGTTGAGGTCGGTGAAGTCTATGCAAATCCTCCAGCTCCCATTGTCCTTACGCACCATGACCACGTTAGCCAGCCAACTAGGGTAGTGTGCCTCCCGGATGTGGCCGGCACTGAGTAGCTTGTTGACTTCCTCGTCAATAGCCTTTTGTCGATCAGGAGCAAAGCTTCTCTTCTTTTGGTGGATTGGACGGTGCCACGGGTCAATATTGAGCTTGTGGGTGATCACTTCCGGAGGGATGCCAGGCATATCAGATGCTGACCAAGCGAAAATGTCTGAATTAGCCGCAAAAAGGCTAAGAGATGCTTCCGGTCTTCTGGGGGAAGGAGTCCGCCGACACGAACGGTCCTTGCAGAGTCATCTCCAAAAGGGAAGGTTAGAAGGTGTTCAGCTGGTTCCCCTCCCTTGTTAGAGTCTTTGGGGTCAGATGCTTCAAAAGCTGGTTCAGTTTCCAGAGGACTTGATGCCGCATGATAACAGGGCAGGACTGGGCTAACCTCACCGCGCATCTCTCCGACTCCTTCACTAGTGGGGAACTGCACCAGTAAACGCTGGGTAGAGAATATCCTCTTTACAGGGTGCTTGGCGATCGTCATAGAGACGACGACGCCTTCATTGTTTACATTTTCTACGACAGCATATCCCCCCCAGGAATTACATTACTCGTGCCTCCTTCCCCCTCGACCGCTTAGATGCGGAGGCTGACCCCCAGGACACCATTCCGACTGTCCGCTCTGTGGGGGCGTTGTCGACCAGGGACTGAACAGGCGGAGGCCCCATGATGGCCGGTAGCGGCTGTTGCGCCTTCTGAACATACTTGCTGAGGTAGCCCCGCTGAATGAGCTCCTCGATGGCCCGCTTCAAGCTGTAGAAGCTGTCAGTGTCATGGCCATAGTCCTGGTGGAATCGACAGTAGCGGCTTTTGTCGCGGGGAGGACCTTTCTTCATGGGAGGAGGGCGCTAGAGGTAGGGCTCGCCTTCGATCTCCATCAGAATGTGAGATCAATGGGCGAGAAGAGGCATGAGCTTGCTCTCGTCAGGGACAGGGCTTCTACGCCTGTTGTCGGATCGGCGAGGCAGGTCAGCTCGCCAGTGTCGAGGGGCCCGCTTGGCTCAGGGCGAGCGGGCTTGTTGCTGGAGCTCCTTGAAGATTCTCAGTGGGTGAAGTCGGCTTCATCCGTACGGATGTACTTTTGAGCCCGGAGGAGGAGGTCGGAATAAGAGCCCGGGGGCTTCTTATCCAAACAAAAGGTGAAGCGGGATGGGAGGAGTCCCCGCTTCAACGCCAACGTTGCTACCACGTCGTGAGATGGTAGACCTCGAGGGCGGCAGCCTTGAACCAGGACACAAAGTCCCATAGCGACTCTCCCTCCTTTTGGCGCATGGAGAAGAAGCTGTCTGCTACCTTGGAATTCGTCGGCAGGCGTCAAAATGTGCCAGGAAGGCCTTCTCCAGTTCTCGGAAGGAGTCGATGCTATGAGGGGACAAGCGCGAGTGCCACGCGAGAGCGGCCTTCCGCAAAGTGGCGGGAAAGGCCTTACAAAGAAGGGCGTCTGAAGCGCCTTGGACCTGCATCATTGCTTTATAACTCTCGAGATGGTCGAGAGGATCTGTCGTACCATTGTACGGGTCCACCTGAAGGAAGCAAAATCTAGAGGGAACAGGCTCCTCTAATATCCGGCGGGTGTAAGGAGGACGGGTGTCAAACTCTTCCTTCGGCTGATGATTGATTTTCTTGGCAGCTCGTCCAGCCGCCTGTTGTACTCCTCCAGGCGCTTCTCCGCCTGTCGGCTGATTGTTGGGGCCCTCCGAGATGGCTCGGAGGAGGAAGAAGAAGAAGAAGGAGACAGGAATCGGGACTTCCGCTTTGGCTCCTCTTGGTGATGTAGCCCAGAAGGGATTTTGTTGGGGCCATGATCAGAGGACCGTGGCCGCTTGGAGGGCTCGCAGCGAGGCTTCCTTGGGGAAGCCGGGCGACGACCGGCCTCCCATCATAGAGAACCTCCCCTCGCCGACTGCCGACTGGCGGGGGGAGCGGTTTGGTGCTGGGTGGCCACGACTGCTGCTGCTGGAGCCCGTGGACCATAGCAGTGAGAGTTTGGACTTACTGGGAGAGGGTCGCCAGTTGCTCCGCTGTTTGGACGGCTGCATTCGGTGGTGGGCAGGTGACTGGAGGATCGGCAGCAGGGGGATTGGCCTCCTGCTGCCTAACTGGTGGGGGAAGCCCCGCTGGATAGCTGATGGAAGCGTCCTGGGCTCGTGTTACCTCCATGGCTTCAAGGAGAGAAGAGGGGGGGAGTAGAGTTTTTCGAGATGTAGCAAAGGGAGGCCCTGAGATACTTGTTGCGTCCTACACCAACTTCCCCCCTACCTGGCGTGCCAATCTGATGACGCCCAATCACCGGTCCTGAACGTCGGGAACGGACTGATCCTCGAACCTTCACTTCACTAGGTTGCCTGCAAAGAAGTCTCAGGACTGAAGAGGATTCTTTGGTGGGACCCTCCGATGCCCAAGTTAGCAATTGAGGTCACAGCATAAGAGGAGCTCGAATGAGCTCTGTTTAGATGAAAAAGAGTTCCCGGGGAGGAGGGATTCCTCTCTGAGCCTTAGGATAGCGATTTTTGGGGGTTATCGCACATACCTATTTATTGAGTGGATTCACTTTTTTATAGGGGTTGACCCTGGCATGATCACGTGGGATTCCGTGAAGAAGGAATGTCCACGGAGTTCTTGGGAGTTGCGTGAATCTGCGCTGGTTGGTGGGTCCTGTCCCATCGGAAAGGGAGAAAACGGCGGTTGGTGGGCTAAGTCCCATCAGCCAATAAGGCTATTGGGTAGTTGGGTCCAGTCCCATCAGCAGCGTGGCCAGTGGGTAGTTGGATCTGGCATTGTTAGGCGGCACGGGTCAGAGAGGTAGCGTCCGAGCTACCAGGGCCGTATTGGGGCAGATTTGGAGGAAATCGGGAAGTCTCGACTCTCCTAAGGGAGCCGAGGCTTATCTGGGTCGGCCAGGGGTGGCCGGGGCCAGCCTCGCCGACTAGGACGTGCCGAGGCGGGGCCGACCAGGAATGGTCGGGGCTGACTCGACAAGCTTGGAGACGCCGGGGCCGAGAGGGGCCGGTCAGAAATGGTCGGGGCCGACTCGGCGGGCTTGGAGACGCCGGGGCCGAGAAGGGCCGACTCGGAACGGTCAGGGCCAACTCGGCGAGCTTGGAAACGCCGGGGCCAAGAAGGGCCGGCCAGGAACGGTCAGGGCTGACTCGGCATGCTTGGAGACGCCGGAGCCGGGAAGGGCCGGCCAGGAATAGTCGGGGCCGACTCGGCGGGCTTGGAGATGTAGGGCACACTAATGTTTTGGTTTTGCCAAAATTACCCTTGTGGCTACATTAGCCACATCAATTAGCAAATAGATAAAGTATGAAAATAATTTCTTCCCCTAAATATGAGTAACAATAAGTTATGCGCATGTTTCATTCCTTTATACATATGCATTAAAATTAATTTTTAATAAATTAATGGGCACAAACCTTTAAGTAACGGTAGCAGTATTACTTAAAATAGTAGCTTATGTCATGACTGCTCTGATGCCTCGCATTCATATTTAAGGATATAATTAAAGTAGATTTTTAAAAATTTAGTAAATTCGAAGATCACTTTACTATGCTGGAATTAACCTTCCTCGTAAAAATTTGAATTATTAAAAACTTATCAAACCCAAATCTAAGCTATTAAAGCTCAAGGGAATTTTGGTAATAATTTTTTTATTTCACTTCTCATCTATGAATGGCAATGAAGTGGATTGGAGCTAATTTTTGCCTTATCCCATCTCCCTTTCTAACTTTTCATACTACACCTTATTCCTGCCCTACATTTTGCAGGAACTTGGCCTTGCTTATTTATTTTTACTATTTTTTTTTCAAAAATTATTTTTTAAAAAAATATATTTTAAAAATGATGAAACATTTAAAATATTTAAAAGACCTAAAATTATTTAAAATATAGATTTAGATGGGTTTGAAACTTGTTTCAAGGTAAAAAGTACATGTATCAGTTCCATTCCAATCTCAACTACCAAGTTTTTAATTTTTTTAAAAAAAACTTATCTCGAACTCAATTAAAACTTGGAGACGCTATCTCTATTGTAAAAGGCTGAATAAGTTCTATCATAATTAAATTGCCATCTGTATTCTATATAGGCCACTTTTTCATCTTCTTCATTAGATATTATTTTTCCATGAAGATATTGAAAGTGGCTTTTATATCTCTCTCTTAATTTAATTGGAACTCTCAGCTAAATAAGAGCTCTTTTTATTTTTCCAAAAATCTATTTTCCAACCTCATTTCCCTTCAAACAAACAAATTGCATGTAGCCACTCTTGTTTTGAGTTATCCTCTTGATGCCTTGGATTTTAATTTGATGTTCAGATATTGAAGATATAGATATGAAAAGTTGGTCCCATGCAATAACAGCTTTCCTTGCACTAAATTGAAACTTACAATTAAATAAGAGCTGTTTTTTTTTTTTTTCACTCTATAGAGAAACTATTTCTCACCCCCATTTCCCTCTAAACAAATAAGGCCTAGGCTTGAGTGTAATCATTCTTCTTTTGAAATATCATTTTGATGCCTTGGATTTATTATGACGTTCAGACATTGAAGATACTTATAGACAAGGTCATTATGAAACGTTGTAAAGTGTTTTCTGCTTAAAAAATTAGATATAATGTAGTCCCAATAAACTTCACCGCTGTAATATATGATTGACTGCTTGTAATTAATTCCTTTACATGGCATTGTTGATAGATCTAAGCTCGATATAGATTTCATCACAATAACAAATAATCAACTACTTGTAACTAAAAATTAAGTTCTATAACATGATAAAATAATAATAAAAAAAGCGCCTTATTACGGCAAACAGGCAATAAATCTATGGCTAAGTGCTGGCACACTAACGAGGCCAGAATTCTTGCGAGACTACTCCATCGTTTTTGAGGAAACTGATGGAAAAAATATGAACTAGCAAGATGAATAAGCCAACCGACAATAAAACGATTGAATATATCCTTCTATTGATGAAATTACTAAGCAAAAATAATAATTTCTCCATCTTTCCATCTTCAGCAAAAATATTATTGAAAGAGCCGCAATTTGAGGGACGCAATCGTTCTAAAATCGTTTCATTTCTTTGAAAGAGCCAGATGACATCATTATTAGTTCATAGAGGAACGTACCCTATAAAACAGAGCATAAATAATGAAAACCTCTTGCTAGGAATTTTTGCATTCCACTCAGCACCAAAAAAAACCATCTATTAAATGGTAAAACCTCAGTAACGTCAAAAAAAAAAATATTTTGAAAGATAAAATCATATTTATTATAGTGTTCAAGATATGCTCCATTTTAAAGCCTATTCTTCGTTATAAATTATGCACTTCTCCTCCTTTTAATTGATTGGCTTTCTTATACATTTTATTTATATGCAAAAATAGAATAAAAAATAATTAAAATAAACCTAGTTACATTTGAATATAATCGGATTCAATCTTTTTTTTTTCACCATATTATTAATAAAAATTATCATCATTTATATATGAAAATATAAAATATAGTAGTGAAAGTGAAAGGCTATGATGTAAGGTTAATCGGTCGATGAATTTGTAGTCTGAAATTAGAAGGAATATCATCAGAACGGCCAAATGCTGCTTTATTTGTGTCCAGGAGCACCGCATAGCACAAATTATAGATTAATTCGGGTTTTGCTGCCAGCGCACCCAAAATCCAAACTCGAATAAGGGCGGAGAGCCGAATGGAGAGGCATCCATTTGATTCGGTGGAGAGCATACCTGCCCAGGGCGCGGAGGGGGCGGGAGATGGCAGCTCGTTCGATCTTAGCTCCGCAACTTGCAGCGTTTCCGGGCCGGCGACGCCGTGGCCCGTCGGAGCGCCTCGTCGGCGGCGGCGACGCCTTCTTCCGGCAGCCAACCCTGACGAAGAGGCGGGCGTGGATTGCCTGCAACGCGGAGGATCCCTCCACAAAGAGACCTCCTGGTGACGACTCTACTACTGGAATTCAGCTCTACTCTCAGATCGAAAGGTATGCCGCTTCGCCCTCTTCTGTGAATCATCGAACAAGATATGATTTCTTGGAGTGCGATGATATGTTTTTCGTTATGAAGATCGGTAAAAACTTCCCCATGAGGAAGGGTGACCTTAAAGCTATCAAACCATCCTCTTTCATACTACCGCGGCCTCGGAAAGCTATGCTTCGTCCCTCAGCTACGCATCCCAGGGCTAAGGCACCGCTAGGATATGCACCATGTCGTTCCAATAATGCCAAATGATGTTGTAATCTTTGGTTGAGAGACAAAAGTTGGGCAGACTTGTGTTATTTAATTCTCTTTCTTTTCTTAAAATTCAGAAGATTTTACACCTGCGACAAATGTTTCTAGTGCCTTTATATAGATATGGTCAGATTTACAGGTTGACGACCAAGTTAACTCTGCTTAGAGTCCGGCAATGAAGAAACAGAGCAGATGATTTTAGAGCCTTAGGCATCTATTTGTTTTTTTTAAATGAATCTTTTGAATTCAGGTATATATAAGAATGTTCTCTCAGAATCTCTTTTCCCATTATGTTCGACTGATTGGATAGAGATGTAAAATCATTTCACATACTTCTCTCTCACCTTAATGTGAAAGGAGCGCCATCGATTCCTGAAAATTTTCAAATGAATCCATTATTCTTAGAAAACTCTATTAAAAGCACTAATTTAAACCTCCCATTTCTGTTCAACATTACCCATCCATAACTCCCCTTCTCTCAAACCAACTTTAGCACATATTCCCCTGCTTCCTAAACCTAATAGTTGGTCATACTTTCTCTTGCGTTTTCCCATTAATATATGACATTAAATGTGATAACAACAAATAAGAGATAAAAAATTGAAGGCGTAGGAAAGAAATTCTCTTCTCTTTTTATGTTAAAAATTAATGTCTACTTCTATTGGGTTGTCCTTGATGCCAGATAACGCATAACACAACCAAATGTTTCCACTTAATTTCGATTCCTTGTGGATGTGGGGCATGGCTAATGTCGAGTTAAAGCTTGAAGGCTGGTCATCTAGTTTTATGGATTAAAAAATATTTACCTTATAAGAAGTATATTATATTAAAATATGTATTATTAAGTTGTTGATTTAGTCGTATTATTCATATTTCACTCTTTTAAAAGCATATACTCATGTTCTAAACCTATACAAGAAAACCATGTTTAATCATGACTTAATTTGAATATTAGATTTAATACCATGCTTAAATATATTACCATACAATTTTACTTCTTTTATGAAATTTTTTCACATTTAATTGCTCATATTAATAATAGATAATAAATAACAAATACTATTTGACTCTATTTGCAAAGCATAGGACCATATGCTAGTAAAGGACATAGTGAGAACAAGCTGTTTCAGATTGTTTACATAGATGCAATCAATGTTTTATATCTTGTGGGGCCATTTCAGTTTTTTATGGAATGGGATGCACCGTAATCTTGTCTCATCCTAGCACGTGAGATAAGGGGAGTTCTAAGACGCGCCAATTGGGACACTAGAATTATGGTGGGATGGTCATATCCCAGTATTTGAGACAACAACCTATCTCGGCATCTCATAGAACGCCCATCGAAATCTGAAACCCTGGGTGCAATAACTTGTGTTATAAAACCCTGAGAAACTTCCTGTTTTAGTAGATTGAGACTTGGGAAGGATAAAAGGAAGAACTAGGATGCAGAAAGCAGGGTCTAGATATATGGGGTAAAACTAATTGTTTTATGTATATTTTTTGTTCGGTAGGTTGTGGGATTTAGTTTAGTAATGTGGTCACTACTTGTCTTGTTCACTCTGCTGTATAATATTCTTGCCTGATTCTAGAATGTGATGCTAGTTAATATTTAATAGTATCATTTTGTTACTGCAGATTAATTACTGAAACAGCGAAGCAGTCGCAATATGGCTGGGGTACTTCTGGAGATTGGAATGAAATCGAGGTCTTGTCCTTGGCTTTCTTTTACCATCTGATGTTTTTTTACCTTCATGAACATGGAGCCACTATTAGCTATTTACTTAAAGGAGTAAAGTTACCTTTTGCTTTTGTTAAACTTAAAAAAGAAAAAAAATTGCTAGGTAGGAAAGGAAACTACACACAAGACTAAGAGGGAAATTTGGTTATGCAATGCCAACAACCTAAGCATCTTTGCCATACAACACTCTTGCCAATAGGGTGCTAGTTGATTTTACAATCTATGGATATGGAACAACGGATTCATATCTTCAACTTTTAAGAATCTAGAGACAAGCAACTTGATAAATCATTGATCAATAGATCATATTCTCCTTATTCCTTCACTCTTGACAATTTAAATTTACCATATTATATTTTGTTTGTATGCAAGCTATGATGGCACACCGTTGACTAAACTATATGCCTTGTATGGTAGAATGCGATACGATATGGTATTTGAAGTTTGAACATGCCAAGACCAAGGTTTGCCATGCTGACCATACTGATAAGGTACGAGTACGGTATTGAGTTTCAATTACTGGTATGGTATTGAGGTTTAATTCGATATGAGTTGAATCGGTCTGAACCGAGTTGAGCCATCCTGTGCTATTTGATATTGACCTGTACTAAGTGGTATTATGATTAAGAGTGACAAAAAAATAGGCACCTTATTTCAGTATGGGGTGCATGTTGTACCATATTATACCAAACCAGTAATGCACCAGTATAGGTCATGTTATCAATTTTGCGGGCCTTGCTTAGGACAGACCTTGCTTTGTCTTGGTTAACTTAGAAAAGACAAATTGAACTCTCATCATGCAATGGGAAGACAAGATGGACTGGGTACTTGGAGATTCTAAATCAGACTCATGATGTGGATAATAAGCCACAAGGTAGGCAAAAGATGCTGCACAAGAACAGGAAGCTGCACGAGAAGTGATGAAGTCCAAATCATGTAGTGTTATGTTATGATCGATAAACAGATGAGATGGGCTTATCTGGTTTGTCTATCTATTAGATATGTTTTTGTAGCAAAAAAGTAGAAAGTTGGTAGATCTGGCACATCTATACTTTATTAATGTATTCACACCTTCTGGATAATTACTTTTGTCGATGAAAAGATTGGAATAGATCAACCAGGACCATCTATTTATTTAAAGAAAACCTTATAGCTGTCAACTTTTATGAATTGGGTGTCCAAGTTACTCCAAACTTTTCCTCCCATTCTACCTTTGCTTTTCCTTACCTTCTATTATTTGTTTGTTAAATGTTGGTTGTTCAAAAGTTGATAGTTGGTGCAAGTGCTGTTACTTGTGATGGTGGCCACAATATCCACTGCTTGTTACAATGATAGTTGTGCTACTTCTATAGCCTTGGATGAAAAGCAAAAATATGTGAAAAAAAAGAAGCTGCGTAGAAAGAAGGAAGGAGGAGAGCTAGCAGAGGAAGAGTGCATGGAAGGAGAGAAATGAGCAAGAGAAAGAAAAATTTCCTGCCACATATGCCTTTTGCCACCAAGTTTGATTCTGCTTGAAGCCAGTGCTAGTAGCCTCTCTCTCTCTCTCTCTCTCTCAGCTTTGTTTAGCGAAAGTATAGAGTATGGAGGGGCAGGTCTTTCAATGTAATGCAAACCAGTTCCCTGTGTCAAACTTGGCATGATCTCCATTAAATACTTGATTTGACCCACCTTACATTCTTGATCAACCTTGAAAGGGCATTATGAGCACTTGTTCTAGCCTAAGTGGGTCATCTACATACTTGCATATTAGCTTAATAACCAATATAGGCCATCAGGCCTTAGGTGAGGCACGTGGGAATTGAGTTTTTTGAGGTGCATACCTAGATAACCCTGCTGGCTTTCCTTAAAATGTCCATCATGTACATGGCTCAACACAGCTACTTCCCTGACCAGTGAATCAATCTCTTGCCATAGCCATCTTTACTTCTAGTTGCAGTCTTAAAATGCATTTATCGAGGCTCAGCTATTGTGTTTGCTTTGAATGGACGCATTTGTTGGTTATCCAAACCAAGGTTGTACATATATGCATACTTACATATATACACGAGGTTCATAGTGCCAATGTAGAATGCCTTGTATTGGGGTATATGATATTGTATTGGTTCCAAACTGATATTCAGTATGGAGAGCATATCTCAAATGTCAGTGTACTAAATCAGTCCTTGTAGATGGCATATTGATACTGTACCAACATGGTATTGGTTCAAGGTCCACTGTCAAGATTGTGGACCTTGTACATACATATTTATTCGTATGTTCCTACATACATATACACGTATGTATGTGCATATCAATATATGTACATATGTATATTTTTGTACTTATGTATGTCCTTGTATCTACATAACATTTGTATTTGTATGTACATGCATGGATGCATGCATACATACATACACATGGATGCATACATTCATGCATGCATGCATGCAGACATAAAAGTTGAGATTGGCTGAATAATTGTCCAAAGTGTAACTATATATAATTTTCCTTGTCATTGTAGCATTCAAACTGATGATATTCTAGGGCAATGAAATGACAAATTTTTCCTTGTTGTTCTCCCCTTTGCGATATTTGATACCATTAAATAATCATTTTCATGATCATGAAAATCTATACCTAATTTCACAGTTTTCCAGTATATGATGTTCTTATTTCAATTTGAATTTAATCATATTGGTTGGTCACTGTGCTTGTTACACTTAAATTGAAAAACATACAAATGTATATAAACCTTGCTTTAATGCATATATTTAGGAATGGTGCTCTGTTTGTTAATTGTGCTTTTGTGATGCCCATATCTTCATTGCATCCTCATATTCATTGACGAAACAACCCAAATGATACTATTGATTGATTTCATCACTGAAGCTTTACATTCCAATGTGACTTGATGCTAAGAATAGAAGAATAATCTACCAATAAAAAGTTTTAATAATAAGCAATTGTCGTTGCGTCGTTCTTGTTCACAATGTAACTTGTGCATTTGTAGCAATGTGTTGTTCAGCAAAAGGTATCAAGCACTTGAACTTGATTGCAGCTATGTATGCTTGTGTTTTTATGTGTGTATAGTATGAGGTCCTATGCTTCAAGAGACATGTTTACTGTTCAGATTTCTCATTATTGCCTAGCTTCAAATCCTCAACCAACTCTGAACATCAGCCTGAAAAGTTTGTCTTCAATTACTGGAAAATAAATGTGGATCTTTGCTGCATACCTCTTATATATATATATATTATTTTTTGTTATTAGGGTGCATGGGTTCTGAAACCAAAAATTGCAAGGCCAACATCAGTTGTCCATTTTGTTGGTGGAATTTTTGTTGGAGCTGCACCTCAGCTGACTTATCGCTTTTTTCTAGAGCGTCTCTGTGATAAGTAAGTGGTGATTTAACTAATTTTCTTTCAAGTTGGTTATAGATTTTCCCACCTATTAATAAAAACCGTTACTGATGATTTTCATTGTAATAATTTAGCCTTTTATGTTAATCAAAATTCAGTGAATCCTTATGCTTAGATTGCCCAACCATGAGTCCATGACAATACCTACTTTGGTGAGGGAACTGCCTACTTATATTGATGATAAAATGAGTCTGCCTCTGAAGTTTGAATATGCAAGGTCAAATAAGCTATTTATTCTGCTTTTTAATTAATATTTGGTTGATATAGTCTTTTATTTCTGTTGGTGATATTTGTCCTGTTCCGTTTTAATAGATCCTAGCAAGTGCAGTGCATGTAATTATTCAGCATATGATGTTCATGGCCATTCTTGACCATGCGATGACATGTGAAAATTATTATGTCATAATATTAGAGCAAGATTACTTTCAGGGTGTTATCCTTCTAGACTTCTGGATAAGACTGCAACTCAACTGGAACAATTCGTAACATAAATTGAAGCTGACGTGACTCTAAGTTGAGACCCAATAAGGTATTATATGAGTGCAAAAACCCAAATGACCATATTATTCCTAGATTCTCTTGTTCGAAATTTTAGAAATTAGTTTGATTCATCTTGGAGGGTGAGCCTTGGTGCAACAGTAAAGTTACTCCATTATGACTTATGCGTCAAGGGCTTGAAATACAAAACAACCTCTCCACACGATGGGGTAAAGCTGTATATACTTGACCCTTCGCAAATCCTATGGTGGCAGGAGCCTTATGCATTAGGCTACCTTGTATTTTTTAGCTTGACCTATCTTGACTTGGAATTTTACCTTTGAACTGGACTCAATCATACATGTTTCTAGTTGGGTCTTGTTTAGGCACAAAATGTAGATTGTTTCCCTACCAACTCAGGTCTGGGATTATCAATCCGTTAATGCAATTTAAGTTGTTTGGCTGCATATTTGTGAATGCCTCCATTGCATCTTATGACTAAAGGGGGTAAATCAAGCTTTTGTCTTGTGATTGGAAAGTGGAACTTGCTGCAAAGTGATTTATGATATTAGAGGTGAACCATTTTATCTTCATAACGTTTATTAATGTTGTCTTCTTGACAATTCCTTTGACACTTCACTGAAATTTAATTAATTTTGTGTTAGTTTTTGAAATCTTTACAGGTGAACTTCAAGTTCTGATGTCCATGTTAAAGTAATTTCCACCTTATTAGTATACATTATGGAAGTCAGCATGATAACTTAAAATGTGCTATTTGTCATTAAAATGTCTCTGGATTGGTTCCTATTCTGTACTTAACCACTTGCATTGTTAGTAGAACCAAAATACATAGACAGCCAACTATATCCATATATCTTTGAACATCATGTCATGCTTTTATTTACTACAATATGCTGGACAATTTTTAAAATAACCTTTTGCTACTTCATGGCTTTTTCACACATGGAAGTGTTGGTGCTAGCAATTAATAAATAAGTGCATGTCTTGCTATTTTGTCCAAGAAGGCAAGTGGGATTTGTGAGTCAACAAATATTGAGAGGTATGATAAGAATAGAATGCGTTTATTTTTGCTCACCTAATAATTCGCTTGATATTTGTTGTGACCTTTATCACAAATCAATCTCAACAAACAACATCTATAAGATCACAAATTTATAGTTACTCATAACTCTCATTAGTTCGTGTGTAAATCTACAAAGAGAAGAAACAACTATTGCACCATCAATTGTCCTCTATCCCAAGTATGCTCTCTAGGTAACAAACTTGAATGCATTAGGTCATTTGATTCAAAGGTTCAAGGTAATTTCTTTGTCTTGTCCAAAAGTTCTTACATGAATTCATCATTTTTGCTGATCATTCCTTTCCTGCCAAGTAAACAGTCATCCCTACCCTGTTTAGTTTCTTCTTCTTTTTATTTATTTGAAAGTCAAGTTTTTCTATCAACAAAATTACTATTGATTTTTTCCCTTCTTGTTATAGTTCTTAGGGTCCAATGATTGGAGTTCTTGAGGAAGAATTTAGTATCCTAATCATGTTGTTATTGGATCTGTTGCACATTTGTTTGCCTTTTTAGTGGTACTATTTCTTTGGTCATTCAGTACCTCTTTGGAAGTATTATATGCCTAGTGTCTCTTCCACTATTAAACTGTCATGTGAAGGTTTTTTAGTTGCATATCATTATAAAATCTATATTCCTGTCATGTTTGACATGACAAAATTTATGGGCCTGCTCAAAAAGGTCCAAAAAGCTGTTAGTCATATTGGACTCTATAGTTTGGGAGACCTTACCAATCTGTTAGTTATGCAGTCATTAAGGTCCCCTATAGCTAAATTTAAACAAAAACAGAAGTATGTAAAAAAGAAATTGCTAAGACTCTAGCCTTCTGATTCATTATGAAATGATTTTGGATCTCTGTCATTTGCTTCTGCAGAACAGGAATTTCCTTGAATTCCTTGAAACTAAAGCTGTATTCATTAATCATTCATCTGGTGGTTAACTAATGATGAATGCCTAACATTGATGTTGCGTTATGCTCTGAATAGAACTGAAACTCCATCTGAGGTGGAAGTCCAGATAAGCACAAGGTGCCAGTCCATAACAATCATGAGGTGGCTGTTCAATAAGTAAACATAAGGTGGCAGTTCAGTTTACAAGCATGATGTGGCAGCTCACTAACAAGCATCATTTGTTTCTTTACTTGCACTTTGTCTTTGATATCAAACATTTTCTTGAAGATCTTGAGTCCTTTCAGATGGCAGTTTTCTTTTTTCAAAGTTAACCATTCAAATCCACTATTGCCTAGTGTCTTTTGTCAATAATAATTAAATACTATCTGTTAATCTGAGTGTATAATATATTCTCTTTTTATAATAACTATGGGGATTATTTGATTAAAATTATTTTTATGATTTAGGGGTGCTTTGGTAGTAGCCACACCTTTTGCTAGTGGTTTCGATCACTTCTTCATTGCAGATGAAGTGCAATTCAAGTTTGATAGGTGCCTTCGGTTTTTACAGGACACTGTAAGTCCATCATTTAACACTTGCATTGTTTTGATGACCTTTTTAAAAAATTCAAGCTTGATTGGTATGACTTCACAGGTAAATGACGTTCCAACATTTGGTATTGGTCATTCTTTGGGATCTGTTATCCACCTTCTAATTGGTACCAGTCTCTCTCCTTGAATGCTTTTACTCATTTGGTTCTGGTGTCAATTTGTGGCAACTAAATTGCTAAGAAATAAACAGGATCAAGATATGCTGTACAAAGAAATGGGAACATATTGATGGCTTTCAACAATAAGGTAATCACTCACGCTCTCATGGTTTTCTCTAGTTCCATGTAGATGTAACTTCTGAATATCATCTCAACCATTTATATTTGCACCCAGTAGGTCAGTACTCTCTCTTTTCCAGATATATAAGAGAAACCTTGCATTTGTGATAAAGACCTGTACTCTGATCACCAGCGACTGTATTAGGTTTCTTTGTGCTAAAAGAAAAAATGTCACTTTTATCTTTGGATCTTTAACAAATCAAAATTTTCTAGCAAACCGAATAAGTTTTCTTCTCAATTTCTTGTTAAAGTTTCAGTTATCTTGTTCTCTCAATCACTTACAGATATCCTCCATACTTAGTCTTGGGCTCTTGGCTGTCTGATTATCATCTCTTCTCAAACCTGAGCAATTTGATTTGTTCACTTAAGAGGTCAAGGTTGGCTTTTTTTCTTTTTATTTATTTTTCCCTCTCAACCCATATTGTTGTGAGTGACTTAACAGATTTAAGTGGAAGATAAACATGAAAGAGAGAGCTTTAGAAACTTCCAATTTGGAAAAGATGCATCACATGTGGTAAGATAATTAGGAAGACAAGAATTTAAAAGTTTTGTTATAGACTTAAAGGGCTTGATGATTCTTTTTGTGATTGTAAATGATGCTGAGAGTTCCATCAATGTCATGACTTGTTATAATGTAGAGAACAGAGATTGGAGAGGTAAAAAAGACGTGCACACACACACATACATACAGGTTTATTTTAAGATTGAAGTTTTAAACTGGCACTTTGTTAAATGGCCATTTGGTTCATTTATTTAACTGATTAATGGATTAAGTAACTATTCAACTTAGTTACACCTTTCATTAGAAGATTTTGACATTGGATTTTCTTAGCAAAAACACTAAGAAGAATTAAGGCTTTGGTTTCACCCTTTTTTGAGAGAATCTTCAGTTGCATGTGTTGATACAAAATGTAAGTTTTGTTCATGAAAGCAGTCAAAAAGAAGTCAGTTCACAAATCCTTCATTTAACAATCTTCCCATCATAGTTCTTTTTGAGGTATCAATGAAGGGCATTAATGAATTAAAATTATGGAAAAATTATAGTGTTGGGAGAGTTTTTATAACTTTATCCATTTTGTTGTTTGATTTCGTAGTGTGCAAAAACCAAAAAAAATGTGCATTTTGAGGGGGAAAAACTATTTGATATGCATTTGCTTTTCTAGAAGATCTTAATTTGAAAAGTGCCCAGATTATCCTAATCGTTATAAAATCGACTGCCATAAGGATTCACCAACTGTGAGATTCTTGTTCCTCTGCAGGAAGCAAGCACGGCTGTCCCATTATTTTCTCCTGTTATTGTCCCAATGGCGCAAAGTTTTGGTCCACTTCTATCCCAGCTCACATCATCCCCAACAATTCGTCTTGGGGTCAGTTATTTGTGCCTTCTTTTTAGCTACTACAGATGATTAATCACTTTCTGTGCCTTGATCACTGCTATGACTTGTTTAGCTGATTCTGATTTTGTTCTCTCTCTTTGATGTGTAGTATAATAGTTGTGTATACCTTTCTTTTTCACTAACCAGACACTCTTGGCTACAATACATATCAATTTCTTTGAACTTGAGAGTTATCTGTGAGAAAGAAGGCAAGCATGGCCTAAAGGTTGCCAACCTTGCTTTTTAGGAAGATTGTATTGTTGCATGCCTAAAATAATTGCGGTCAATGTTTTCATTCTTTTTTTCCTTATGACAAAAATTGCATTGATGACACTGCAAACTTAGGAATGAAATATTTAATTTCTTCTTTTGTATTTGAGGTGTCATATAGTATGCAAGCTGCTACTAAGTGCCTTGATCTCAGCCACCCACTTCTTGTTCCACATATTTGTTAACTTTGCGTGATATTCTCGATCAATTCATAGTGTTTTGCATTGATATTTTTGATATTTCTAACACTTTCATTGCTCCCCCTATCATATGAGCCATTGTTGTCAAAGCCGCACCTTAGATGCACCTAAGGAGTGAGGTGCCAAGGGTTAGGCGCTTCTTATACCCAAAGGTGTGATTAGGGTATAAGGCCTTAAATGCCAAGGATTAAGTGCTTCTATGTCTTAGGCAAGGCACCTTCATCTAAGCATACATAAGGTGAAAAAATAAGCATACTTTTAATTTGATTTAAAGTGCAAGAAAAGTATGTTTTTCTTAATAAATTATATTTAAAATATTTTTTAAAGTTTATCATATTTATTAGACTGTGTTGATTTTATAAGTACCATTTCATACATAATTCTTTTTATACTACAAAAAAGCTAAAAATTCGAAGACAGACGAAATTCTAAAGATTATCCTATCATCTATAAAAGAGAAGGAAAGATATCAAGAGACTGCAAATTTTAACTAAGAAAAAGGAGGCTTTCCATTAAACTAATATGCTAAATATATTACTATTATATTTTTTTAGCTTTTTTCTATTAAATGTTATAAATCTTACTTATATAAATTATTCTATCTTTTATTTTAGAAATATGTGTTGCACTTTGCTCAAGCATACCTGCACTTTGCATCTAGGCTGCAAAAGCTCTTTATGCTGAAGCACGCATAGTGCCTTTAACAACATTGATTTGAGTTCTTCTAACCCATGGGACTATTGTAGAACATTATGAAGCAATTGATATTCCACATCATGCTAGTTTCTTATTTTGTTTTGTGCCTTGAAATCTACTGTCATTGTTAATATAAGTTGCTTTATGCAATTCAAGTCTCATATGGCAAATTTATACAGAATTTGCCATAATGGTTTACTATTGACTCCATGGGGTCATCGAGACTCTATGTTTTAATTGCGATGTGTAGGATTTATTAGCTTACTTTTGTTCTTTTCTTTCCCTAGGATTTATCAACTTATTTTTGTTCTTTTCTTACATTCTAAGGGAATTCATCTCAGCTTTCTTGTTCTCATTCTTACCATCTGAATGTTCTTGTTAAGAGTGATAAACTATCATATGCTTGCGATGCCATGATTGCACTATACATCATTAACGAGACATCCTTCGAAATCATTGAAAGTATGTCTTCTTCTGAGCACTTATGTAACGACCCGAGCCTGCTAGTACGAACCCATTTGTTATAAGAAAGCAAGACGAATAAAGTCCATACCAACTTGGACCACCACAGTCCAAAATGGATCCTATTGGTATTTGTCCTTCTTGCTTTATACTAATATAAACCACTCATCTCCTTTCCAAATTCTCGATGTGGGACTTTTCAGGGGCATCACAATCTACTCCCCTTAAAGAGGGGACGTCCACGTCGCCAGAGGCAACCATCAGGCAGGCAGGATTCTAGAGGTGGCCCCACAAGTTCAAGAGGTGGCTCACATCCATCCCATGGAATGTAGCATTTGTCCTGTATGGCATTTAGCTCCTGCACTTTTGGCTGGTGCATGGTTCTGATACTATATTGTAATGATCCAGGCCCGTAGTACGGATCCGTTTCGTTACAAGAAAGCAAGACAAACAAAGTCACACCAACTTGGACCACCACAGTCCAAAACGAATCCTATTGGTATTTGTCCTTCTTGTTTATACTAATATAAACCACTCACCTCCTTTCCAAATTCCCGATGTGGGACTTTTCAGGGGCATTGGACTTTGTCCGTCTTGCTTTTCTATAACGAAACGGGTTCATACTGTGGGCCCGGTCGTTACAACTTCTACTCTTGACATCGTCTCAAAATCTATCTTATGATGTTATTTTTTATGGTTGTCTTTGTCACCTAGCACCATCACTTAGGGCATCCACCCTCTCCTACTTGCTTTTGCTTTATGCTTTTTCAGTGTTGATTTGGCTGGCGAAGTCCCTGATTGCTGCTCCATTATCAACTACTTTTTTTGCATTTTTCTTTTGAGGATTCTCATACTTCCTATAAGATCAAGAAGTAGGATGCAATTCCTTGCTCTACCACTAAAGCTAGATAGTGTTATGGCTAAGAATATTGCTGAATTAAGTTCACATATTAGTCTTTTTGCAAGTATGGGTTTATCATTGATATACACATGCCTCTCCTTTGTGACATCAAAATGGAATTCAAAATGCAAGTTTGATATTTCATGAGTATACAGAGCATATTGAAATTTATTGTTATTTAACTCATCATCGCTATGTTGACATCCTCTATCTAATTGCACATCACCCAGCTAAGTTCTTCTCAAAGACTCATGCATGGATAATTTCCGTCCATCTGATCAGTCGCAATGCACAGACCATTGCATTTGAGAGGGGTTGTTAGATCATCTGTACATGAACCTTTTTATGGGTCTTACTATACCTTTTCTATGCATTTCGGTGGTATGTTTTTGGGCTGTTGTAGTAATTGAAAACAGTTTCTCCACATACCTGCTGCCTATTGTAAATAACTGGCTTAGGTGGATTTATGACATTCCATTTGATTTATCTCTTGGAATTCTAGAGCATTTCTCTTTCTTGCATGAACATAAACTGCAACAGATAAAGTGGTCTTCCTACCCACCATTTGCCCTTACTACGTTCACAACAGGCCCCTCTATTCCCTGAAGTCATTTTGGTCAGGAATTTACCACCAGTTTCTAGTTATGAGGCTTGCATCTGGTTATGAAAATCTGCCTAATCCTTCCATGGGTCCTTGACTCTATAGTTAACCTCATTTTGGTGGAAATGGCTCGGGTATTGGTCATCATCATCCATTTCATCAGCCTGGCCTCTTGCCATCAAATAGGGGGTTGGATACAATGATAGACTCCAAGTTGAGGATCTCTGATTGTCAACTGACATCGATCCTCCAGAAATTGGTGATAAATTCCTAGCGAAGGCAAATCTAGGCAAGGTAGAGGAATGCCACTAAAATGTTTTGTTTTGGGGGGGGGGGGGGGGGGGAAGGAGACTGTAGCTTATTATTTGCAATTTAAGCTTATGCAACCAGGAGGAAACCACAAAATTATCATAATCTTGGAAAGAGCCTAGATGAGTGGGAAAGGTTATAACCTTTGAGCTAGGGGGCTGTGTTCGTCTTGAAGGCGCAGATAAGCTAGGGGGCTGTGTTTATCTTGAATCCACAGATAGGTGAAACAGCCAATTGAGAAGCAGCACAATTCCTAGCTAGTTTAGAATTCTAGCTTCATTTGTTATGCCTCCTGATATATTCTATGCTATAGGATGCATGTGGCATGCTCTCACATTTAAGAGAAGAAAGCAGGATTCCTAAATGTTAACCTTGAGTTCCTTTTTTTCTCTTTTTTTTGGGGTGTGTATCAGGGAGGGGTGGGGGGTACTCATAATTTACTGCATGTTAATTCATATGTTGAAATAAATCCAACAATCGCTATATATTGGAAAACTATATTGCTTAGTAGATCTGGATACAGATCTTGTGCAAATCTAATTTGTACATGACCTTTGGATAGCCCTATGCTTTACCATCTGTAGTGTATGTTTCTGCAACTAGAAGAAAATTATTTCATCAGAAGGAAGCATGCATTTTGCTCTAAATGATCAGATCTAAGCTGACACATACTGATAGAATTAGGTCACTCAGTTGCAACATAGACCTCTTTGTGGTGAAAAACATATAAAAACTGAAAGTAAATAAAATATATTTTTGCATGGTAGCTAGGATGAAGAGAGCTTTGAGTGAGGTTGTGACCATAAGTAGATCTAGCTTGCTCATAAGTTTCATATAGGGAACCCATAAGATTTGAGACTTCGTGACAACAATCCAGCATACAGTTCCTCAATCTGCTGCCACATAATGAATAAGTGATATAATTTTTTGTGCAGAAATTCTTTCTTCTTCTTCTTCTTCTTCTTCTTCTTTTATTTTCGTGCATATGGAGTGGTTCATATAAGATGCTATAAATTTCTGCAGTTTCCAAGGAACTCAGTGAAATTAGGGGACAGACTAACAGAATGAAGTCTCTTTTAAGATACGATATTGGCAGATAGTTTTCCCTTTCTGAATGATATCCTTTGCTTTTGAAGTGTTATCTTCTTGCTTAAACTTTCCTCATTATGTACAGGTATTTCCTTTTTAATGATGCCTGGTCATACTAACAAAAGCAGAACCATAAATTTTAGAATTTATCAACTGTGAAAAATTGATTGTTCATTTCAAAAAGACTAAAGGCACGCGCACGCGCAGAGAGATATACATTGTTTTTGTTTCTTTACTCTTTAAGATGATGGATAGTTCAATTCTTAATGAATAAATAGGCAGAAATGGCTATGAAGCAACTAGAGAATCTTAGTCCTCCAATCATGAGGCAAGTCCTTCCTTTGGTTGAGCAACTTCCTCCACTGTACATGGATTTAGTTAAGGGGAGAGAAGATTTTACTCCAAAACCAGAGGAAACTCGCAGACTGGTATGTAGTATCCTTCCCAGTATGGTTTTCTTGTGCTAAACTGAGGATATTCATAGTGTACCTGCCACTATCTTGTGCAGATAAAGTCTTACTATGGTATTTCACGGAACCTTTTGATAAAGTTCAAGGATGATGCAATTGATGAAACTCCAACACTGGCCCAAGTGCTAAGCTCAGAATCTGCCATAAGCTCACTACTAGATATGTCAATTAGGTCTGTTCCTGGAGATCATGGACTTCCTTTGCAACAGGTGCATTTCATTCATGAGTTCATTAAATTCAATCTTAGATGTCTAGTTTTGAAAGAATTACTAAGATTATTCTCATAATTACCGGGAAATTCATGTAATCCCAGAATCCAGATGATTTTTGATATAAAGTTTCTCATGTCATTTGACTCTTCCTTTATCCATTCTGGCTTTTATAATAAAACCTCTAATATCGTTAATATTCTGCAGATCTTTCCTGATGTTCCGCCTGCTATGGCAGATGCTGTAAATCGAGGAGGTGAGCTTCTTGCAAATCTGACTGTTGGAACTCCTTGGGAAGCCGTGGCAAAAGAAGTAGGCAACACCTTGGGTGTTGACTCGGGGATACTCCGGGCACAGATCTCAAAGGATGTTAGCATGCTCGTTGATGTAATCACGTCATGGATGGCTTCAAACTCCGGCCCAAAGCTTCTTCGACCATGAGTATATAATGGAAATACGAAAGGTAAAATTAATAGAAATGATGCCAATAGCTGCTGTACAGATAATGAATGGGTATATTTAGTTTCTAAGATGTGATATCTGCATGTTACTGAAAGCATCCTGTGGCATCTTTACGTGTAACCGCAGGCATAACTTAATTAAAAGATAATTTCTCCCTTTGATTGCTATTCCATCTACTTCATGATTTTACCGCATGTATTTCCATATATTGTAATTCTGGTTGCCACAACAAGCTCAAATTCAGTTCTTGGTTTCATGGTATCTTGTATCTAATGTGTTATGGTAACCACATTTTCGTGACCAAAGTTGGCATTTCCTATGGACAAAATGGCCATGCATGGATGGTGTGGGTGACACATTATGTACTTCGGCTTCTTGTTGAAATTTAATCAGTCAACATCAATCCTTTAGCGGCAGTCGTCGACTTAACTGCCTGATAATCTGAGGCCTTATGGTCGATCCATAATATTAGTGAATGTAAGTAAAAAAACTTCGTCAATACTGCAGCAAGTATAGCATCAAATGCGATAATACCACATCAAAAGAAAATATGAAAAATTCCCTTGTGGAATTTTAGATCGATTAGTGGGGCTCAATACCATTTCTTTTGGAGAATCTGAGTTTTAACAGGCAATAAACAAAATGTGGGTTTTTTAAATTATAATTATTTGATAATTATTTCGAAAAATAATATATTTTGATATTATTTTTGAAAATAATGTTGTTTCTATCACATGGGAAGCCATGCCAATATGAGTTAAAAAAAAAAATAACCAATGCATTAACTAAAATCACCACCAAAAGTTGCAATTTTAGCCAAAAAAAAATGGTCATTTGAGAAGATGGTTTATCCTTAAATTGCTACTTCAAGTGACATTTTAAGAAATTAAAATCATCACTTAAAAGTGGTGTTTTATGTTTTGAATATTTGTTAAGTTGACAACTAGGTTGTTGATTTCAATCACACCAGCAAAAACAGTAAGAAGAGATTAATTGTTGTCGTTATAAATCATTATTTGGAGTGATGATTTCATGAACCATTACTTCAAATGATATTTTATTTTACAACTTTATATTGGTTTGCCAGTTAAATTGAAATGAAGTGTCACTTGTCAACTTCAATTGAAGTGAAGTTGTAATTGAACTTTTTACTTCAATTGCATAGTTGTACAAATGATAAATTCATGAGAGTTGGCTCTATATAGCCATAAATTATCACATGAAGTGATAAATTTCATGAAATTATTATTCTAAATGACAATTTATATTTGCATCTTTGCTACTGATATTGATAAAATATTTATCGAACTTAAATTATAATGAAGTTGGCAATGGGATTGCTGACTTCAGCAAAAATTGTTTAGTGAATGAATAATATTTGTTCAATTAAGAGACACAATTGTAGCCTTTCTTTCTTTCCCTTGCTTCTAACTCTAGATCATGCCTCAGTCCCCTTCTTAGCCCTCCATTGTTGGACATTGTCTTTATCAAACTCAGCCTCTGCACATTAGATCGCCCTTCACTTGGTCACCACTAAATCATTTCGATTGTTGTTTGTGGTTCTCCTATTGGTGTTATAACACACCATTTGTGCGATGTTCAAATAGCTTTTCATTAGAGTGATTAGCAATCATAATAGCCATGGACCACCACCCAACTAGTCATCCATTGATCACCCTTCTGAGGTCCTCTCTTCTCTCTCCCCTCTCACTATTGCCACCCCTATACAAAAGCCCACAATCATTGCTAACCATCGCTTGTCAAGCCACTGCTCCATCTATTCCTTTAGCCTTGTTAGTCCATCACTCTACCCACAAGCATGTACTTCTTTACCCTTGACCATAGCAACCACCAATATCCTAGTTATGCACTTATGATTATCAATACCCCTATGATAACAACTATCGACCATTGACGGCTTGATCATGCACTAAGGATTATCTCTAGACACCCACTATCATAGTGCATTAGTGCATTCTAATAACTTTGATAAGTTTCACCCTCTCTTCTCCTTCCATAATCATTTAATTATTTTTAGCAATTAATAATGGCCAAAATGGCCTCAATGTAATGCACCATCAATAGCTAAGAACAACCGTAAGTAGAGGCTTTCTGAAAAAAATTATAAGAAGTTATTAGTTGTTTATTCACTAATTTTATTAATTTGTGGTGTGGCATCAACATGAGCAAGCCACTAATAATTCTTATTCATTCAAAACAAGTAATGAGCAATGTTCTAAAGGATCTCCAACATGATAGTTTCGACTTGAAAGGTGCTAGGATTAGGCATAATGTGATGGTCCTATTGAAAATGTGTTAAGATTAGACATGGAATTATAATCAATAAATTGGTGGAAAATCTTCTTGGTGTATTCTTCAACCCAAAAGTGAGCAATGTTTATATTAATTTTTGATTATGTTATCTGTTATGTGGTACACCTCATTCCAAATTAAGGATAATAAGGTGTAAAGATCATATTTGACATTTACCTTAAAAAGTTAGGGTGGTAGTAATAGAGCTCCATGTTGAAGCAAAATTGCTCTAGTAGAATAGATGCATGATTTTATAATGATGTATGAAATTCAAAAAAGTGTCTTTAGCCTATTAGCCATCATTTTCTATAAGTAATCAATTATTCATGGAAAGCATGCTTCTCACGTATCAATTATCAGTTTCTTTAATGAGTAAGATCTACATAAACATATTAGAGCCTTCCATATATCAATCATTACTTCTGATAATAAGGAAGAGTTCATGGACATGGTGAAGCCTTTTATTTATCATTCATCACTTCTTGATCACATGTCTCATTAAGAGGCAATGTCACCTAATCTTGATCTTAATGTAGCAAGCAATTTTTCTCTTAGTGTTAGCATTGATCTAAATATAGTGAGAGAGTTTGTTCATCGAAGGGATATATTCGAAGACCTATTAATTAGTAATACTTATTCAACTAATGATGGGATAGAGAGAGGATGTACATGAACATGTTGTTGGATGCAATACCTATAATGCCTATAGGATGTACATGAACATTTTAGAGCTTTTCATATACCAATCATCACTTCTTATGATGAGTTGGAGTTCATAGACATTCCGATGCCTTTTATTTACCCTTCATCAGCTCCTAGCCTTATGTCTCATGAGGAGACAATGGCCCTTGATCTTGATCCTAATCTTAATGTAGAAAGCAATTTTTCTCTTCGTGTTAGCATTGATCTAACTGTAGTGAAGGAGTTTGTTCATTGAAAAGATATATTGGAAGACCTATTAATTGGTAATACTTATGTATTAATGATGGGATAGAGAGAGGAACTAGATAATGACTTTGAGGATGATGTGGTACATATGACATCCATATAATTGGATTGATCTTTCCATTTATGATTGAATATAATGAACCCTTCTATGCATTTGTCTCACTTAAATTAGGGATTATGAGGTTCAAGAATTGGGATAACTCTTTAAGAGTTTTGCAAAGGCTTATTATGTACGACTAAGGATGATGTGAAGATGATCATCAGCCATTACTCACTAAGAAGACATTAAAAGTGTATGGTGGAAGAGTTGCAACCAATATACTCAACTATAAAGCATAAGAAATACTTGGATAAATGTATATAGATACTTTGTGTATGCAAGAGGAATAGCCATAATTATGAGAGATCACATACTACAATGGTTCCAATACAAGTAGTTAACTCTAAATGTCATAAAACAAGTACTAAATGGACTTTGATTTCATTGTTAGTTGCATATTGACTATGGTGCATGCAAATCCATCAACTCTAGTTGTAGTCATTGTTAAGGAGATAAAGAATTTTGTATAAGCTGTTATATAAGAAGTCATGGTAAAATAGGTAGAGGCAATTGTTAGGGTGCTTGGTGAATAGGATGTGTTTTATAGATTATTACCAAAATAAGTACTTACTATGTAGATATTCCACCCTAATATGGAGGTCATTTGAAAGATATATGAGACAAATTCCAATTACAATGGCCAACAATTTGGGACCTTCCAACAGCTATCTTGGACATTTAAGCTATGCATTGATGGCTTCAACTCTTATAAGCCAATGATTTAGATCCGTGTCATTTTTCTATATGGCAAGCATCAAAAGATTTTTTTGATTAGTTGATGGTAACAATGAAAAAATTTTCATTGCATTTCTTATTGTACAAAAAAAACCATAAGTAGTTGGTGATGATTTTTATCTTGCATCAGGTTGTATGCCATAAGATATCCAATTCTAATAATGTAAGTTTGAATAAATGATGTGTGATATTCATGAGCTTACCAATAAGGCCATGGAGCGGTATAATGCATTTCTAAACATTAGTATTGGACCTAAACTTATGGTAACAATGTCTTTAAAGATATTCAAAGTTGTCCTATAACTGCTTTGGTACATTATACCTTTTATGTCATCTTATTGAGTACTTCAACAAATGCTAAATAGATGTTGTAGCCTTAATTAAGAAGGAATCGTATGATCTAAGCACTTATCTGACCATATGGCAAAGTATAGAAAAAAGAATAACTTATATCATGTTATGTTATTTGATAAGCATATTGAGGTATTTGAAGTAAAAGCTATTTATAGTAGCTTCATTGGAAAAGTAATAAATACATTGTAAAACTTAAAGAGCACAATTGTTTATGTAAAAAGTTATAAATCATAAATTTTTCTTATTTACATACCATGACAACATGCTTTAAGGTCTCTTCATCGGCTATTTCCATTTTGTGATATACTATAGGTTAAATGCATGGACATGTTCTATAGGTTAGATATAATTCTTGGCAACTATATGATTTAGATCTATGATACTTTTCTTCGATATAGAGTTTTAACTTAAATACAATCTCATTCACCATGAAACGGAACAGAAAAAGAATAGTGCAAAATAGAGATATGGCCTATACCATTGGGAAGGAAACAACCATTATATCTATCCAAATCTAGATTATGATTAGGTTAGAGAAGGGAACCATGGTGAACATTTATTTGCACTTTTTTTGATTTATGTGGTATCATGTGCTATATATTTTATGCTGCATTTCATATATAATGCGGATCACTATGTAATTATGGTGTTTTCTAGTACTGTATGCATTAAGTGTTTTGTTATGTTGTATGTGGTATGCTATATTTTTTCAGGACACCTTCATGTTTTATATGTTAATGTATATATTTTTATCATCTATGAAATTATGACTATGTTCTAGCATGAAACTAGGGCCCAATGATCTTTTACTACTAGCCCTACAACTATATCGCTATTCTGAGATGATGTAGATTGATGAGCAATGTGTTAGTTACATGCATCCTATATTTTTTTAATTATAATTTACTTATTACAATATTTTTCTTATTTTTAAGACTTATGTATCCTCAATTTTATACATGCAAGTATATCATTTATAGAGGACAACCAGATACATGTCTTATTCCATATCTACATTAGGTAGGCTTTATGGCTTTGTACGTCTTGGCGTCATACAGCTAAATTAATGCCTTATTATATAGAAAGGTAACGATTAGGTATCCATATAATTTATCTTTCATAGAATGATTGAAGCATCACTATGGAGGACGTGTCTATCTAATTAGGCTTACTAGTAGATGACTGACCAATGACTAGAAGCTTGAGATATAACTAATTAGATGAGTGCAAGCAACTATTAAGTGTTGCACCTTCAGAATTTATGATTACATTGTTGTATCTCACTCTTAGTTAGTTAGTTAAGCATTTTTTTTATAATTGATGGTGTCGATAAGTTGATTATCCAACAATATACATGTACCTATATTACTTGGCTTGTCAATTGCATTTTAATTTATAATAAATTATTTCATGGGCACTTCATATTTTTTCTTTTCTTTGAGGATTTTTGATAAGTTATATTTGTTGAGCTGATAAGTCAATGATTGCTGGTACCTACTTTTAAACACATTATATGAAATCTTGTTAGTGTTTCGGGTTAGACATGTTTTAAAATAACATTTATTATAACATTCTAATTGTTTTAGAGGGGATTATTGTGTATGCCTATAAAAATAAATAATTAAGTTTTAATTATTTCTTGATCACTATTTCTTTATAATAGCTATTGAATATAGGTAATACAACATTATTTGACTTTTATATTGTTCTTAAGAGTAATTATTTTTTAAAAATAAATTCTTTGTGCTTTTGGTTAAAAGTGGCTTGCGGGTAATAAGCTGTAAATTGAAAACTAAATCTTTCCCATGTATGCATCACTAAACCTCTGAACAGAGAAATTCTATTTGCACTATCCAAATTGCTCTCCATACCTCCATTCATTTAAAAATAAAATTTTTAAACTATCCTTTCCCTTTTCTCTCCACACCCAGCTCTCATCTCCTTCTTCTTTTCGGCACCACCCCCATCTCCTTCCCTTCCCAGCAATAGCTCTCCTTCCATACACACAAGCCTGTCTCCTCTTCTTCTCTGGCATCGTCCGATGCCCCCCAGCTCTCCGGCATCAGTCCTCTCTGGCCCTCAGCGCCTCCCTTTCTTTCGGCATCGTTCGATCAAACAGAACCAAATAAAGGGTCTCTGTTTGGTCCTGTTTGGCTGAATGGAGGGCTATGTTCAGTCCATGACCCTTCATTCGGTAAAATATGACCGAACGAAGGTCCTTCGTTCGGTCAAATGGGACCGAACAGAGGCCCTTCATTCGGTCCTGTTTGATCGAACGATGCTGGAAGGGAGGGGGCGTTGGAGGCTAGAGAGGATCGGTATCAGAGAGCTAGGGGACGTCGGGTGATGCCGAAGATAGAGAGGAGATGACCTATGTGTGGAGGGGGAGGGAAGGGAAGGAGATGGGGGTAGTACTGAAAGGAGGGAAGGAGATGGAAGCGGTGGTATAGAGAGAAAAGGAAAAAGGATAGTTTAATTTTTTTTTTTTAAATCAGCTGGGTGTGAAGACTGAAGAGCAATTTGAGCCGTGCAAATCGAGTTTTCCCTCTAAACTATGTGAAGACATAATATGAATCATATATGTGGATATAACTGATAACATCAGGTGGGGCCGTCATCTCAACTTTAATTATTTTATTCTAGGTTCAAATAATCTCGAAATGGTATGTTGTCGGCTTAACGTTGCAACAGTTGTTGACAACTGTTTTAGTGCGGATTCGTACGCGATGTCGACAACGCTGTGTTGATGCGGGCGGGCGGCTGCCTGCGTGTAAGAAGTAATTGGGGGAGGACGTGGGGAGAGGAGAGAAGCGAGGGAAAGGTAAAGGCGACAGAAAACAAAGCGGAGGAGGGGCGGGATGGTGGTTCGGAAGGTGGGCAAGTATGAGGTGGGGCGGACGATCGGGGAAGGGACGTTCGCCAAGGTGAAGTTCGCACAGAACACGGAGACCGGCGAGAGCGTCGCCATGAAAGTCCTCGACCGCGCCACCATCATCAAACACAAGATGGTCGACCAGGTCGGTCTGCCTACCCTAATCCTCTCTTTTTTTCTTCTCTTTCTCTCCTTCCGTCCTAATCTAAACCCGCCGCCACCCCCTTTCGGACTCTCTCTCCTCCCTTCTATCTTCATCGGCACGCCTCCATTTCCAACTGCTTTTCGCACCAATTATCTCCATGAAAAGATATCAGTGATGAGCGCTAACCAGTATTTGAATCGATCTCCGCTCAACTATGACGAGAGCTATTTGGAGAGGTGAAATTTGGAAACATGATACGCTCCTCTCTCATTTCCTTTTGCAGATTAAAAGGGAGATCTCCATAATGAAGCTCGTGAGGCACCCTCACGTCGTTCGGCTGCACGAGGCATGGCTTTATCCTCCTCCACTTCTCGCGATGTCTCTGTGTACTTGCATGTCAATGGTGTTTGCCTGATTTGCCGACACTAATATTCTTCTTGATCTTGAATAACCTTTGTATGGAATGTGTAGGTTTTGGCAAGTCGGACAAAGATATATATAATCTTGGAATTCATTACGGGCGGCGAATTGTTTGATAAAATTGTAAGTCCTCAACGTTGAGAGTTTGGATCTCAAAATCTTGACCCCATAAATTGGGAATTTCTAAACTCGAGCTGCTCAATGTCTAGATAATCGAATTCCATGTTCTTGTGATGATAAGGGGGAAATTTGTTTCGCGGACTCTTGATGTTTTTTACTTCAGGTCCACTTGACATTAACAACGGTCCCAGGGCTCACAGATTCTGCTAGGACCTGTTCTTTGGGCCTTTAGTTCCGTATCGGATTTGAAGAGCCTTTTAAAATAGAGTTTCTTGAATGTAAATTCAGAAAGGAAATCTTGAACAACCATTCATATTTTAAGCTCATTTGGACTCCTAACTCATGCTTCACTTTGCATAGATCCATTCACAATTTGATAACTCTTGTGAACTTACTATTGAATTTGACTCAAAAATATATGTCACAGTCTCCAAGCTAGGCTTATTATTTTTTGAGCTTAACAAAGATTTAGCTTATTTTTCATTGAGATAAGCTCTGCTAGTTCCAAGTCTTTCCTAATAGTAATAGACTGATAATATCAGACCCATTTGACTTGAACAGTTGGGTTTGTGAATAATAAGATGAGTCTAATTAACCAGATGTTGATTTGAACATTTTGATGAACCCATGCTGCTGTAAAAATAATTAATACATCTTAGAATGAAACCAATCATTATCAACACTAGCTAACTTCTTCATTTTTATCTACTTATGCTATAGCGTAATTATATCTTTGCTCTTTAGACAACTACTTATATAAGTATACTTTTCTTGGTTTAGTTCTAGCTTCCTAAGAAAGAGAAACTTGCAGAAGCTCGAGCCATAAGTGGGAATGTGGCTATCATGTTACATGAAAGAAAAATAAATCTACATATTTAGGTTGAGATTCACGTGCACCTGTGTTATCTCTTGTGCATGACTCATGCTCAATGCCAATTAGATTGCATTAAATTCCACTTAGATCCTGGTGAATGGGGTAATCAAAGAAAATCCCCAACATTTACATTCTCTCTGAGCATTAGCTAGCTGTTATCAACATCATTTCTTGTAAGTGGGTCTAATAAAGGGCTCTTGTGATGTAGGACCCATTAAAATAGCCTACATGTGCATGGAAAATCCTATGAACAAATATCTTGATTGCTGTATAGTTTTCGGAAATAGGATAGGAGGAAGTTTTAATTGTTATAATTAAATGAGAAATCAAATAAACTTGCTTTGCAAATTTGTGAGTTTGTAGAGCTGTTAGAAATTCTAATATGAAGGCTTGCTGGCCATGAGAAAGGTTTTGATATAAGAAAAAAACCAAAAGACACAGGCTTATGTGCAGATGTTTAGTACAAGATGCAGAAAATGCAATAAATTAGAAAGCAGAAAGAAGTTAATACTCTTATGGGAATAGAATTGAGGAGAGAAGAGGGATAGGCAGAGAGGAGATAAGAGGAGTTGGACCTGCCTAAAAAAATCCTTTCTTTCCTTGAAAACAATTCACATAGTATCCTTCTAGTGGTCAGCCATAGGGTCATTTATAGATTTCGCATGATTTCTTCTACTAATGAACTATGACTCTTGAAAAGTAAGTATCTGCGTTCTATAGTATATGGACATCTAAGTTTTTATTTTACTGAAAAACAAAATTCACAATCTCAAATAAACCTATATGGAAAGGCACTTCAAAGAACTGAAACACTAAATGCATGAATTTGACTTACCTAAGGACCTTGGCACACCAGTACAAACTTAAAACCTGCATTAAAAATAGGGTAAACTAATTATTTTATTTTCCATCATTTGCTTTTGCTGCAGAGAACTCCACATATCTTCTTCATAATTTCTATTCCTATGGTCTGTCATTGGATTTTCAAGATTTGTTAACTGCGACCAACCTAAGAACTTGTAATCATTCCATCTATTGGTTTTTCTGGATTCCATTGATCAGTGACCTTGAAGCTTTTGATTACATGATCAATGCATTCATTGCCATTTTCACAAATGCAATAAGGAAGGAAACTTTGAAGTGTTTCAGTGCAATCACAGTCTTTGACCAATAGTGATCCATACCTTCATCAATTAGACATTGCTTTGACACTGCATCTTCAAGGTTTTTACTCTTATCAGCTTATTCTTTAGGCATGTTGCATCTTTAGTGATAGTCTTTTGATGTGAATGATTATGACATTCTCATCATCCACGCAAGTGCATTGTAGCACACTTGGAGCAACAGCATATGCATGCAACAAAGCTTCAATTGATGCTAGATATTTTTAATAGATGGCATCATCGTGAATCTCCTTGAAGACCTTATCATATTTGACATGTTGATGAAGAATGATAATACTGAAACTTAAGTCATTGATTGTTATCATGATGATGGGGAAAAGAGACTAGAAAAGAATAACACAAGATCAAGGAAAAGAACAGAAGGCAGGATCTTTTAGTTCAGATACAAAAATGAAGTTGGATCATCTGGAGAATGGCCTAAAATATTTGCATGACTTCTTCTGCAAGTATATTACGTCTCTTGAGTCTTGACAATAAAGCAATCAATTTCTATATGGACACCCAAATCTTTCCTTTCATTGCAAAATTCAGAATCCCACCTAACCCTCTGCAGTAACATGCCTAAAATAGCTACTTAACCCTCTGCAGACACTTGCCTAAAATAGCTACTTAACCTTCTGCAGAAACATGCCTAAAATAGTCAATTTATATATGCAATCCAATATATATTTAAACCAGGAATTTTGCACCCAATTTTACTTAAAACAAGTTTCCAAAATCTTTTTTAAAAACTACCCAACTAAAGGTTCCAAAAGTATAATAAAATATAGGGTAGACTAATTCTTTTGTTAGGTATCAGCTTGTGAACCACTAAATAGCATGTGGTTGTGTAACTGGTGGTGCACTTAACCAGGAATGATGTGGTCATTTGGTCCAAAGTGGAGGTCAACTGATGATTGAAAAAATAAGATTGCATTAACTATGTAGTCCAGATTGTGCATCTCTGTTCATTACTGTCATCTTCTCTAACATATTTCTTCAACTCATTTCTTATACTTTATTTTGATTTTTATCTTGTTTTTATTATTTTATTGTATGTATGTTTTGACATTGTTTTTCTCAGTCATTTTTTCTTCCTTCAAGGGGCTAGTACTATAGTTTATAATTGCAGTTCAACAAGCTTCATGTGGATGATCTTCTCCTTGTGAGGAATTGTGGAGGAAAATCTTGTAAATTTATGAAACCTAGAGTTATGACATGGTATTGAAGATTTTCAGCTATGATCCTCCCTTACCGTTCCTTTCATGATTGCCTCTAATCGCTTCTTAGTTTCGGTGAATTAGTGAACATGTATTTTTGCCCCATCTTTCTCCCTTCTTTAAAAATTCTGTAGAGTTTTGTATTACACATCATGCTATAAGATCTCTCCATAGTGAGTTGTTCTAGGCTGTCCTGAAGAAAAGAGGTATTGATTTTGTCCTAGGCTCCCAGCAGAGTTTGGTTGTATTTGTGTGTTCTGAGAAGGCTAATGTGTATGAGTTCTGCTGACCCTTGATTTCATTCAGGTTGATTTGAATATGGTAAAACAAAAAACAAAAAAACAAAATGCATATGGTTATCTGCTCTTTTTTAAAAATCAATTTGGGTTGTCAAAGTTAGTATGCCGTATGAGTTTTTGATGCATCAACTCAATTAAAAGAAAGGAAGCATTTATAATAGGTGACTAGTCTTAATGTATTTCTGAAGGCAGAGCGAAAGGAGAAGTAACTGAGTTCTCCACCTCTTTGAATGAATTTAATTCAAGGAGTGAGGTGGTAAAGTGGTGTGGATCCAATTTTGGAGGATTGAATTTACAATTGTTCTGATCTGGTTTTGGTTATGGAGAAATAAATCAAATGCCAGAGATCTTCTGGTATCTTGTTGCAAATTAGCGAGAAGAACTGAATTTATGACCAAGAGGATGAATCCAGCCCTTGAATGTTGTAAATCTTTGAAAGAAATAGTGCCAAATTGAAGAAGTGAGATATGAAATCTTGTTACTGCAGTACAATGACAAAACACAGCAGCGTATTTTTATAACCCTAAACAGAACCTAATAATAAATCAATGAACGCTGCACCTCTTGAGACTCAATGGCTACAATTAAAGGATGTGGAAAGATAACTGTACAGGCATGCTAAGGATTAAGAGAGAAGATTCAAATGTATGGTGGACACTTACCCCTTGTTCTTTCTTTTAGTATTTCCCTCAAAGCCTAATGACCATGTATGGGCTGGCTCCAATGAAGTTACCATCTACATCTCAAAGCACATGCACACACGGAGAAACACTTTTTGAATATACTTATTGTCTTGTCTTGGGTTTAGAGAATTTGACAGTTCATAGTGTCTTTAAGACCTATAGTTATACTTGAATTGTTGTGACTAGGAAACTACTTTCTAAAATGTCGGCATTCCAAGGACATGAAAACTATATGGATATTTCATCCATTATGCTACTGTCTCTTTACAGCTCTCTTTATATGTTTGATATTTGTAAGTAAGAAACATTTTACTTTGTAGCTTTTTACTATGTTATTTTGTCATAATCTTAATGATGCCATGTCATATTTCCACAGGTTCATCGTGGAAAACTTAGTGAAACTGATGCACGGAGATACTTTCAGCAACTCATTGATGGGGTAGACTACTGCCATAGTAAGGGAGTCTACCATCGAGACTTGAAGGTGTTGCATGAGTGAAGTATGATATTGTGCATTTGGTCTTTTATGAATTCCTTAGCTTGTTTTTGGTTTATGTACAGCCTGAAAATCTCCTCCTCGATTCACAAGGAAATCTGAAAATTTCAGACTTTGGTCTTAGCGCTGTGCCTGCACAGGTATCTATCGATCTTTCTTTTTTCCTTTTTTTTTGGTGTACATAGACATGTTCATTATATATTTGTATGATCTTGCTTGCTTTGATGATCTGCATATAGGGAGTTAGCCTTCTGCACACTACTTGTGGAACTCCAAACTATGTGGCACCAGAGGTATTCATCCTGAAAATTTCTGTTTACATATCTACTAATTTAAATAACTAGTTTGTGGTTCAACTAATCTTGAATACGTAGCCACACATCTCCTGCTTGCAACCAATTCAGTTGACTTCTTGTCTCTTTTATTTCTTGATAGTGATGTGGGATATACAATTTTCTGTAGCTTGTAAGTTGTGTGCATGTGTATATGGACATGTGCACATGCAAGAACTTATGTGTTTATGTGTATGTGTGTTCATGTACGTGTGTGGACTATATTATGCAAAGGAGAATGCAAGCCTACGTAATGTTGTATGTTTAAAATCCGAGCATATAAGAGAATTTGGTGACTCATTGGTACATGAGCAAAAGCATTGTTATTCCAAAGGTTGAAAATACTAGTATCAAGAACCTAGCAGTATGTAATTGAAGGTATTTGGTACTATGTTGATTCCTAGGCAATTTTGCTGTCTAGTTTTTTTTTTAATTTTTTAAGTTTTATATTAAAAATAAGTTTTTAGTGAATGTTTATTGTCTCTTAATGGTCAAGTAGTTTTTTAATGATAACGAGGTGTGTACTATTGGCATTGGTGCTAACACCTATCATTTCGATACAACTCAACTCAACTCATCTAAGCCTTTTGCCAACTACATGGGGCCGGCTACATGAATCTGCTTCCTCCACTCTGCTCTATTTAGGATCAAGTCAACATTCAAATTACAAATAATTATATTTTTTTAATTATTTCTATCCATGTTAGTTTAGGTCTACCTCTACCTTTATCCTTATCATGCATTGTTAAAAGATCACTCTTTCTAACTGGAGCATCTAAAGGTCTACGTTACATATATCCAAATCATCGCAATCGATTTTCTTTTATTTATTTTCAACTGGGACTACTCCTATCATTTTTTGTTATATATTTATTTCTAATTCTATCTTTTAAAGTTTTACCATATATCCATCTTAACATACGCATTTCTATTATACTTAATTTATTCACATGTTGTTTCAATATTGTCCAACACTTTGTTCCATATAGCGTAGCTGGCCTAATAGCGGTTTTATAAAATTTTTCTTTCAATTTTAATGGGATGCGCTGATCATACAATACTCCCGAAGCACTTCTCCACTTAATCCATTCTGCTTTAACTCTATGATTCACATCTTCACCTATTTCACCTTCTTGCTAGATGTTTGATCCAAAATACCTAAATTTTTTACTCCTTGATATCTCTTGGCTTACAATCTTCACTGTTTCTTCATTTGTATTTCTACTCCCACTAAAATTACATTTCATGTATTCAGTTTTAGTTATACTATTCTTAAAACCTTTAGATTCTAAAGCTTCTCTCCAAATCTCTAACTTAGCATTTACTTCAGGTTTAGTTTCATCAATCAACACTATATCATCTGCAAATAACATACATTATGGGATATCATTTTGAATATGTTTGGTTAATTCATTCATATCTAATACAAAAAGATATGAACTTAACTCTTAAGCAGCTTCTTGATGTAAACCTACAGTAATTGAAAACTCACTAGTTTCTCCTATTGTTATTTTAACAATAGTTATTGCTCTATCATACATATCTTTTATCAATTTTATGTACCTTTTGGTAACTCCTTTTTTCTTTAAAATTCACTATATTATTTCTCTAGGTACTCTATCATATGCTTTCTCTAAATCAATAAAGACCATATGAAGGTCTTTTTTTCTTTTCCCTATACCTCTCCATTAATCTTGTTAATAAATAAATAGCTTCCATGATCGATCTTCCAAGCATAATATTTTGATAATATTTAAAAATAATAATAAATATAAGTGAAATAACCCTTACCAATCATATTATATATAATATAAATATATAATCTTAAGTTTGAATAAAATCATTCAGCTTCTTAATCATGCACCAATTTATAGCATATGCATATTAATAATGTACATATGCTATAAATTTCTCTCCCAAACTTGTTTTTGTTATTTTTAATAATTAATTTAATCAAAAAATAAGATAGTTTTATAAAATTAAATTATATGTTGAAAAAAAATAGTTTGTTGGAGGGTGATGCTCAACCTACAACTCTCTCTCTCTCTCTCTCTCCCCGTTTCTCTTTCCGCTGGTGTCCAAAGCAAAAGTGAGAGCTGACCAAGCTCTCTTTCTCCTTTTTCTTTTTCAAATCAGACAATTTGGTCAAGTCATGCTCAGTACTAGCCAAATTTGCCTCGGTACAGGCTAGTCATGTATTGGCCAGGATGTATGGGAAACTACAATCCAATTAAGGATTACTGTCTTGCACTATTTATCGCTCCTATTTTCCTGTTTGAATGAAACAACATCCACTATATAGTCCTGTTTTGGAAAGTCCATCACTTGTCATTCTACTAATCAATATCTGAAGTCTTATTAAAGATCATGTCAATTATTTGAGGAGCACCTTTGCCATTGGCTTAAATGAACTGAGCTGGCCAAAAAAGCACTTGGGCACTCTACATACGATGTAGGCTCCATCAGAACAACATGGTTCTATTATTAATTTTTGAAACGTACGTATCTAGTGGTTTTTGTTTTTGTCTTTACCAAAATTATTTCCAAACTCCAACCAAAAGTAAACTTGTACTAGTCCATGCAAACTATTTTATGCTAGAAAGACTCAGATTTTTCCTCGAACCATCATTATGGTTGATATATATAAGAGAGATGTTTGCTAAACCTTTAACATGAATTTCAACCAAGATTCAATGCCTCATTCTCCATCACATATCAATGTTATAATTAAGTCTGCCATAAGAACTTAAAAATCACATGATGGTATTTTTGTTTAATTTCCGAGAAGGATATTGGTTGGCCTCGATACATTATATTGAGGAAAGTCTTGGTGAAAAGCTATGGATTTAAAAGATATGCATACTTGGCCTTTGATTTATGGTTTCCTTTTTCTAGAAAAAAAAATCGTAGATAAGGTTGAAATGTAGCAGTTGAAATCATGAATTATTTATCCATGCTTATCCTAGTTGGGCATCCAAACATCTGCTTAATCTAACCTTAGTTTTTTCTAAAAAAAATCAAGTAAATTGATTGATTTATTTATTTTGGTAAAATCTTTCATTTTCCATACATGGATTTTTTTGCCTCATTTTTTGCACCGGCATGAACAAAGTAGCCTCATAAATGCATGTCTTGCACCAGGTACTTGGTCATAATGGTTATGATGGTGCTGTTGCTGATATCTGGTCTTGTGGAGTTATTCTTTATGTTTTAATGGCTGGATATCTTCCCTTTGATGAGGTTGATTTAACTACCCTTTACAACAAGGTAAGTTTTTTTTAATATATATATAGCTAAAATTAGTGCTCTAATAGATTTATTGGTCAAGTAAACCTCTTATGATCTCACATGCTAAGTAACATCCATTCTACATTTGGCTTGTCAAAAAGTGATCATTAATGTTGAATTCTAATTTACTTCAGAACATACCCACATTTGAGATTTCTCCATAGCCTTATCATTCCACTGCTAAAGCTAAGAAATATAAATCAATTGTTTCTACCCTTTCTCCCCATCCCACTTTTTGTGCCTTCTTAGATAAGGTTTCATTACCATGATATAAATTGCCAATTAAATATGGTGTCGGATCTTAAATTTCATAATTATGTCTAATGCTAATGCTAATATGGAATGATGGGTTGCAATGGGGTGTTAGGTCAAGTTAGGACGTCAATATATGAAACCATGACCCATAACTGAGCCAACTAGACATTGTGTCAAGATCCTTTGATGAAGACCCACACATGAACTGATCATCATGACCCAATTTGACCCATTTGACTCAACCTAATTGAATTTGTAAGATAATAATCCTTGACAAGCCCGGTCTAACCTATTTAACTCAATTTTTATTACTTAATATGTTATTTTGAAAATGAATTTAGTCAAGGTTTTAATCTCTGGGGATGGGATTGTCTTGTTTTTTTCCATGGAATTGGATGTATCACCATCCCATTTTGTCCTGATACTTGGGTTGGAAGATGTCCTAAGATGCATTGATTGGGATGCTGTGATGATGGCAGGATGAACTCATCTCGAAACTTGGGATAGTAATCTGTAACAGTGCCCCATGAGCTGTCTTGCTAGGATTTGAAGTTGTTAGTTTAGCAATCAATATTAGAAAAATATCCACTTCTTACAAAATCCTTATCCAAAGTCATGATTCAACCCAACTTATATCGTCTTGACCCAAATGAAACTACCTCATGATCTGAATTAAGACTGAAAATCTGATCATACCCGCATTTGAAAATTGGGTGAAAATTTGATCTATACTATACCCAACTTGGAAAATCCTTACCCCATACTCAACCCAAATAAAGTAGGGTTCGGTCAGATTTTTGGTTCAATTTTTGTTGGCTCTTTGTGGAATCTTTGTAATACAATACTTGTTTAATATGGTTTTCATTTATTTATCCTTAAAATTCTTAAAATAAAAAAATATTTTAAATGATGAAAAAGGTCTGGGTTGAGATGTATCTACATAGAAGATACTATTGAACATACTTAACATGCATGTCCTTTCAGCTGTTCCCAAAACAAAATAAGTGTTGGTACAAGGTCCTTCGATTTCATTTTAGCATTTGGCAAATGTCCAATGATCAATGTCATAAGCTGAAAAATATCATCTTTTAACTCATGGTAGAGGAGGTTGGACATGCTAGTCAACTTGACACTTGTTGGAGACTGATAAGAGCATAGAATTTGAATTTTGGATCTTGATTCATGCAAGTCAAAAGTGTATATTATTGAACATAAAATTTTATTAAATATTAAATGGAAAATGAGATCATTTGTTTCAATATTTATCTTCCCAGCTATTAATTTAATGATTATTTACATATGATATGAGAAACATTTTCGTGCATGCATGTGTACCTGATTTTCGTGAATATGCCTAGTGTTGTAGCCCCACATCGACTAATAAAAGGAGTGCCATATAGATTTATAAGCCTGGGTCAGTCTATCCAATGACTTGAGAGTTAAGACTTTAGTCTGTGAACCTGTGAGAGGTGGTATAAGAGCTGGGCACAGTGTGTGTCACAGCATTAGTCATCATGTCAGCCTCACACTGGGGTATACTAGGGTCGAGTAGGGCTCAATAGAGTTGCCTAGGACTCGAGCCATAGGTGGTACCCCTTTACAATGTAGGAGCTAATTCGTGATGAGGATGACATGAGATTAGGTGAGGGGTATTGTCACAGTCCAACATCGATGAATAATAAGGGTGCCACAGATTTATAAGACTGAGCCAATCCTCCACCCAATAGCTTAAGCTTTTGGGCTATGAGTCCATGACACTAGCCCCCCTTTACAATGTAGGAGCTAATCCATAATGAGGACGACATGAGGTTAGGTGAGGGGTGTCACAGATTTATAAGACTAAGTCAATCCTTCACCCAATAGCGTAAGCTTTTGGGCTAGGAGTCCATGACACTAGGCTGGCTTTGAACCATAAAGTTTCCTATTGGCTTGGGTATACAATTATGGCTTGACTGTATCTGACAGTGGGTTTGAGTTAGCTCTAGCTCAACCTAGAGCCCAAACAATGAAAGATCGATGTATATAGCGCTATATCTATTTTCAAATGATAAATCCTGAATTCTAACGATTCATCCAATTTGAATGGAAGCCTGATTCCATCCTACCCTTCCTCACTCTATCCTTTCCACCTCCATCCTTTGGCAACTACGGCCAGCCTACCCTAAATTGCTTCATTTTAGATGCCTGCCTCATTTAGTGCTTCATGGTACCCTTGTGCTCCCACTCAACCTCATTTTCACTACCATTGTTAACAATCCTTAACCTTTTCCTTTATCACCACCGTTTGCTCAAAATTCTCTCACTTGAGCCTATTGTTTTCTTTGACCACCAAATTCCCAGAACACGTTTGTCAAACCTCACCCTTTCTTTTCAATAGCTTAGATTGTCACCTTGACTTCCTTTTCATCTCTCTCAATATCTTCCCCTTTTCTGTCTCTTTGAAATCTTGATTATAGGATGGTTATGGAGAAAGGTGCTGTGGAGAAATCAATTCTCCTCTTTTGCGCTAGTTAGACTCATTTGGGCCTTTGGTTCAGCTTGGGCTTATATTTGGGTTAGCCTCGTGCTTGATCCCCTAGAAACTCTTAGAACTTAGGTTAGGTCCATGGCTTGGCTTAATTTATTGGATGTATTCATGTAAAGGGTGACCTAATCTAAATATGTAAAAACTTATGGATTGAGTTCTTTTCAAGCTTGATTGTCTTAATATTAGATCCTGTACTGGTACTACATAGTATAGTGTCAGTATACCCAGTTTGTTGGTCGGTTCAATGTATCGAGACTTGGTATGCATCTTGTATCGAATCTTGGTCCATTATTGATATGTAGGGCTAGAAGTGAGCCAAGTTTAGTTGGACCATGCCCCAACCTCAGCCCGATCTAAAACTTTTTCAAGCTTTGGGCCAAGGTGGGGCCTAAGAAAATTTCAAAATTTAGGCCTGACCCAAAATCCAATCAGACAGACCCATAGCAACCTATTTGGGGCAAAGGGTGGCTGACATAATTAATTTTTAGTTTTTAAGTATTGGCCCAAAGATAAGTAATATTTTAAATAATTATACATAATAACTCTAGAATAAGATAAAGATCTCAAATTAGTTGATTTTCAAGCCAAAAAAAAAGGCGCATAATTGATAAGAAATCCAATATAATTTTAAAAAGCCTACTACTTTTTAAGGTTTGAGAACTGGATTTGGGTTGGATTTGAGCCAGATCAGGGGCCATTGCTTTTGGCTAGCTTTAGGCCAGGCCAAGTAATGGACTAAGCTTGGTTAGAAAGTTTTTTGGGCCCTAACTTGAAGCCTAAACCCAACCCAAATTAATTTGAGCCTAGTCCATGGTCAGACCCAAAATCTAGCCAGCTCGATGGGCTGTGGATTGGCTTAGGCCAACTTATAGCCCTACCGGTATGATATGGTATAGTACAATTAGTAAGTAGTACACACTAGAATGGCATTCCAAGGTTCTTTTAATATAAGAATTATTAACATTGTTGCTTGATAGTTTATTTAACAAGGTTATTTTGGAGTTGCCTAAAAGGATCATTTGAGTCATCTTAGTTTTGTACTTCTTTATATTTCAAAGTTACAGTTTCAAATCCTCTCGTACAATACCAAGACAAGTTACCGTCCCAAGTATCAGTATGGAACCATCTTACCATCATCCCGGCATCCCAATTGAAGTGTTGTAGGACAATCCCTATCCAAGTGTCGAGATGAAGTAGGATGGCATTTCATAAAAAAATCAAGATAACGCATCCCACGGGCTTTAAATCTTAGAAAAAGTTATAATGCCATCAACAACATTTACTTTTATGCCTTCCATCCTCCACAAATTTTATATTATCTTGGTACTTAACAATGCATTCTGCCACTTACTCTCCAATCAGTCTCGACTTTCAAGTAGATTGTTAGGTGGTGGTTGTGTAGGTGGTTTGGATTATTAAATACAGTAAGCAGAATGAGATCTGGATGAAAGTAGTGTGCTATTTAGTTGGAATTGAGTTGTATTTTATGTTTTTGGGCTTGTTTTCTTGTGCTATCTTTGTTGAGTTCTCGATAAGACAACTTACCTCAAATTCTCAAAGTTTTAAATGTATGACGTATTCTTCTTTATGCTTCAAAATTTGACTAACCTATATTTCTGGTTCAAACAACCCGCATTGGTGATTGCATCTACTGTCTTCCTAAAGTTCACATTTAACTGGCCATAAATCCTGCTTTTTTTCAAAAAAAAAATGCTGCTTGCTATTTTTCTTTACTGTCTGGTAAACAGAAGTGCTCTGTATTATCTCTTGGAAATAATTCTAACCAAACATTTCCAACCATATTTCATACAGATTGAGAAAGCGGAATTTTCTTGTCCATCTTGGTTTTCCATTGGCGCAAAATCCCTTATTCATAGAATTCTAGACCCGAACCCTGCTTCTGTAAGTAATAATTATTTTTTTCTATTGTCATCATCTGTGATTAGTATCAGTTTAGGGAATCAATTGTGTATCTGTATTCTCTAAAGAGTTCTTTGTTTGCTATGGAAATTCCTTTAAATCAATTGGCTTCGCATGGTATATTTTCTGCACTTGATCGGAAATGCTATTTTTTCTTTTTGATCTATCAGATTTTCATCTGCATAAGTATATTGCAATCTTGTTAAAGGGGTTATTTTTTGTGGTGCTATTAACAACATATAGAATTAGGATGGTAGTACCGTGCTGTGCCATTCTGTGCCAAGGATTGACATGCACTAGCTTTGTGGTGTGCCAGTGCCAATCACTGGCATGCAGCTAATCCCATGCTGTGCTGACTGTGAAGACCAGCATTTCGATCCATAATACACATGCATTGTACCATACCTGAGATGCTGCCATGCAGAAGCATTACACATCCTCTCTCTAATTTTGTTGGCACACAGTCTCGCACTTTGTGGTTTTTAGTGAGGATGGATACGATGGCTATCACTTATATTTGAATTTGAACAAAGATTATTATGACTATGTTTTGTTAAAGTCATTATGTTAAAGTTATTGTTGCTGCCAAGTCACGTTCCTTCAACACCGGAAAACGGAGTTCCTCCTCAAAGAGCTCCTGCAAGAAAGTCCCCGGAGACCGGTTGCACCAGTGGGGACCCTTCGACGCTCAAGTAAGCGACTTGGGAATAGTGAAGAAAAGAGCTAGCAGAAAGATAGCTAGAGAGCTTGAGTTCAGATCCCTTCCTCGTTGTGAGTGTGGGCTTTTATACCTGTTCGAGGGTCCCTTTTTTCGCTTCCAGAAGGTGGCTGATTTCAAGGTGCTGTTGTCCGGTAGCGGACTGGTGGCTAGGCTGACAGTGACAGGTTGCAACTGACACTGGGCATGTCAGAGGTGTCTTGCACCGCCAGCCACCTGCTAGGCGCGGCGCCACATGTGGCAGATGGGCCTAGTCGTATCAAGCGTGCGCCGTTACGGGCAGGGGCTACGCGCCGTTACGGGCAGGGGCTACCCGCAGTTGCAGATGGTTAGTGGGCCACGTGGTTGTGTCAGGCGGCTTGAGGTAGGGGACACCTGAGGTTAAGGCCAAGGGGACCCGAGGTCCGAGGCCGAGGGGATATGAAGTCCGAGGCCAAGGGGACTCCAGGTCCGAGGCCGAAGGGAACATGAAGTCCGAGGCCAAAGGAAACATGAAGTCCGAGGCCGAGGGGACATGAAGTCCGAGACCGAGGGGACTCCAGGTCCGAGGCCGAGGGGACTCCAAGTCCGAGGCTGAGGGGACCTCGGAGGACGAAGGGGTCTCGGAGGCCGAAGCCGAGGGAGACTTGGAGGCTGAGGCAGGGGTTCCATCAGTTGCTTTCTTCGTCATCCTTAACGCGTTTCGATCAGCCACATGAGTCATTAAATATGGTTATTGAAATAGTTAAATGATCTTTTAACTACTTCCTAGTGAGTCATTAGGCACAGACATAAGTTTGTGTTTTTGAATGGGTTATCAATGGTTAAGTAGTTAAAATTTTGATACAGTTTTACAAGGCCTTTTATTAAAGAAATGATCCCTCACGTTGCGTCAGTTCATTATTGCCATAATTCTAGAGTGCCAAATACTGTTGCATAGGTAGACATATATAACATGGCATGCCCATTTGGAATGTTGATAACTGAATATCCTGCTTGTAGGGCTGTCAATAGGCTTGGCTTGGACCTTAATCTTGAAGCCCAAACCCTGCTTAGGCCCTTGGTAATTCTCATTGAAGCCCAATGTTGATTTGACCATCAAAATAGAGGCCCATGTGCAACCTGGTCTTAGCTAATTTTGTAGCAATTATTGTAGAAGTTTAATTTATTTCCTTAGGATTGGTTCCGCCAGAAAGCAGACCTTGGCGCTATTGTATAGTTGCTTCATTGTAAGCTAATGTGACAGGTACGAAACATGGAACCATATCTTCAGTTGTGAGGATAAGGCTACTTGTATTTGATCCTCCCTAAACTTCATAGTAGTGGGGTTCTTTATACACCAAGCTGCCCTTTTCTTAGACATTGTTCCATCATTTCATTTGTGAAAATGATTCTTATTTGTATTCTATGAGAAATTCCAAGCTCCATTGTCAAAAAGTAAGATAACTTGAAATATAATAGAAAATAATGATAACATTCTAGTATATAATACCAAAAATTTTGTAGTAACTAAATGATAGTTTAATCGCTTATTCAAATGAAATGTATTTAAATGAGTCCTTGTAAAAGGAGTTCACAATTTTAAAATCAACCATAGACCGTCCAAATTGAAGATCTAAATTATGTAAGATGCTATACAATACAAAAAATGTCTAAAAACCAAAATTCATATATTTTGGTGGTTTTACCTTATGCATCAATTTGGTACAAAAATGAATGGTATTGATTGCACTATTATGACAATATATGATAGAGTACATAAATTAAAAATCCACTTTTTGGATCATAATTTGTATGTCTTAAAACATGGTTGACTTTAAATTCACACTAACTTGATAATTAGATAATAGTAAAATAGAGTATTGTTCTACTAAATCATCCATTTTGACAACTCAACTCATCTAAGCCTTTTCCCAACTACATGGGGTCGACTACATGAATCTGCTTCCTCCACTCTGCTTTATTTAGGACCAAGTCAACATTCAAATTAAAATAGTTATATCTTTTTTAATTATTTATATCTATGTTAGTTTAGGTCTACCTCTACCTCTATCCTTACCATGAATTGTTAAAAGATCACTCTTTCTAACCGGAGCATCTAAAGGTCTACGTTGTATATGTTCAAACTATCGTAATCGATTTTCTCTCATTTTATCTTCAATTGGATAATTAGATTGGAGACTACTAGAACATATAATTTTAGTTTGTAAGCATTTATTTATTGTAGTTCATGTTCAAGGGTTTAGATCATGAATTTAGATAGTTCATCATTGATTATGAATTGTTAACTCCTTTTTCTAGTAGTTGCTTTTATGGTTTTAAATCTCATGGGCCAAAGATGTCTTTCAGTCCTGTCTTAGTCCCCGACCAGATCAAGCATCCTAGTCTTGCTTAGGATGCTTTTTTTCTTTAAAAAAATTATTTATGAAACTTTAGTGTTTTATCCAATTATTTAATATATTTGAACTTTAAAAGTTAACTATAATGTATTATAGTCGAGATAGGATAGAACGGCTTAGATCAGTCTCAAAATTTGTCTAGGACGAGATCTTTCGGTCATCTTAGCTCCCATCCTGCTGAGACTTAAATCACTAGTTGCTTTTAAGTGTATAATCCAATTATTTTCAAAATAAATTTTGCATTTTGTGATATGCTACTGGCAAAGTTTTAAATTTGATGGGATAGATGTTCCAATTTTTTCACAAAACGAGTTGTCTTGTTCCATCTCATCTCGATCCCTAATCCGATTAGGCGTTCTGATACTTTCTTTGGATATTTTTTTCTTAAAAAAAATATTTGTAAAGTTTAATGTTTTCAATTTTTAAGTATATTTGAACTTCAAAAATTATATCTTTATGATAAATTAGATTAATTTAAAATTAAAATTATAATATATAACCGAGATAGGACGAGATGAAACGGTCGAGATTGGTTCCAAAATCTCTTTGGAGTGAAATGTCTCAACTTTCTCAATCCCAGTCTTGCTAAGACTTAAATCATTGGACTTACTGATATATTTTTATCTTAGAAACTATGGCCAAGCCATGCCCTATTTAAGACAACCGTATCTCTGAGTCCAAACCCACCATTTCAAACTGCCTATATCATGACCCAAAACTTGGCTCTACCAAGACTGACTACAATTATGTTCAATCACTGTCCTAAACTTGTATCATTCTTTGTCTGTGGAAGCAAAAAAGTTATAAATTTATCTCCAAATCAGTTAATCATAAGTGGCCATTTGGTTATCTGAAACAAGCTAGTCACATCCACATTAAACTTTTGCATAAATCCATCAAATCAAATCGCCAACTTGCAACCCTGAATCATAACAGAGTTAATTATGTTCCATTACCTTATACTATAGACAAAATGGTTTATTCAACTATCTCCTTTTTTATGAATACATTCCAACATACTCTCGTTGCTTTTAATATAGTAACTACCTATAAAGACAAACATTACCTTATGATACAACCAAAATCTCTTGAAGTCCCTTTTCTTAAGTTGTGGCTTCAATATGTACACCAAAAATTGCATTAGGCCTGTTAGCTTCCTCCAACTGCCTCTCACATATATATTCAGCAAGGACAAGATTACAGAACTTTTCTGGCACCAAGATATAAAAAAGAAGAGATTAGAAGTCAAAGAACTATGATTAATTTCCTACAGCAAGGATAGATGGGATTTAGTTTTCAAATGGCAAAACAAGTTGCTGCAATTTAATCCTACGAGCTAAAACCAGCTCACATAAGAGCAAAGGCTTTTGAGTGGATTGTGAACAAATGAGGAATGAATTTATGAATCGTTAAAACTTGCATCATTTATGAAATAGGATGTTCACTAGGTCTATATGCTTCATGCAGATTCCAGGCCCAAAAGCTTCAAAACCAGTTTGGGGGTAGCAAAATTGGTAAAAGGGGGCTGCGCTCTCCTACCTATATATAGCTAGTTATTTTATCTGAGATTTCCAGCCATCATTAGGTACTAGCTAGGTGTAACTATGGCCATCTTGGTGTCTGACTTGCAAGCATGAGGCCGCTGTTTTAACATGGTAAGCATGAAGTGGCAGTCAAAGAAGCATGAGGTGGCAGTTCAAACAAGCATGAGGACAAGTATGGGATGGCTGTTCAATAAGAATGATGTATCCTACACATTAGTAGTTGAAACCTAGAACATGACAATCGTAGCATACCCATAAGGCATTACCTCACAAGTCACAAGGATGCAAGCATTTATCATGACATCAAAATAATAAACTAAGTAGTGAGAAATAAAAGTAAATATTATTTAAACTTAAATGATTAACATGTCCACAATAAATCTCCAAAATCTTGTTCACATCACTAATAACAAATATTCTTCAATATTAAATAAAGAGAAAATATAATCAAGTATTGATCCTAAATCATAGTAATTTTCAACTTTCGCGACTAATCACTCTCCCATTGGTGCCTTGTTAACATCTAATTCTCTATTCTTAAAATGAGAAAGATAAAATAATGAGCTTGACAGCTTAAATGTATTTTCTCAAATAAAAATAAATATATCAGCCATTCAATATATTTAGATCAGGAAATAACAAGAACATCCATAATTGTAAATATTTTGTTCATATTTATAATAGTATTTAGATTTATCACAATTATCTTAATAAACAGTCCAACTATGTCCTTAATCTTTAGCTCAAAATCAATCAAATGCCAAATTGGCAACTAAGTATCAACCAATGTATATCTCCCATTGGCCACCAAGTATTAACCAACGTATAACCTTCCATAGCTCGGTATCGGCTAATATATATCTCTCATTGGCCATTAGATGTTAATCAATGTATAACTCCTTTTGATAACTGGGCATTGACAAATGTATATCCTCGTTGATCACTGGGCCTTGACCAATATATACTCCCTATTAGTAACTGAATATCAATCAATATGTCTTCCGTTGGTGACTAACTGTTCGCCAATGTATGTTTCTCATTGGTAATTGGGTATCTAATATAGTTAGCTTAGAGTTTCGAAAATCAGAATTTATCACACCTATTCATAATTTATATATATTAAATCATAAACAGTTAAGCATGATCAATACGAAATTTTATAACATATATGCGTGATATTTGACACCTTAAATGACATATTAATTTGTAATTTATCTTTTCTTTTTAAATAAAAATATGAAATCGTAAAATTTATATATTGTAAGTTAATTAATTATAATTGTTTCAATAATAGTATATATTGGAAAATAATATATGAAAAATTTAGGAAAGGTGAATCATTACTTACTTTATTAGCATAGCTATTGGACAAATATAACTCTGAACGTTGCTTTCAGAGTACAAAGTTAAAATCAATGTGAGATTCTCTGGAGAGGAACGATGATACTATATTCCTATTGATGTACACAAGCCTACATAAAGAGATAATTGTTCGCCTTGCACCAATTACCTTTCACAAGATTGTGATCTTGCACCATGATGAGTAAGGAATCTTTCCAAACTAGGAATTGAAGAAAATTTTCTAGAACTCCATTGATGAATTTTTCATTTTAAAAAACTTCAACTAGTGACTGTTTTTATAGAGTTCTCTTAAAGCTGATAGGCTTCCTTTTCCGTAAGATATTAATTTTCTAAAGACAAATAGATTTCATACTTCTTATAGGATATTGATTTTCTAAACAAATCTGAAGAGATAAATATTAAATATATATTTAAAAATGGATTTCTAACTTCCGCTAGACTTCTAAGTCATTTAATATGAATTTTTGAAGGAAATAAATACAAAAGTTCAAATAAAGATTCAAGAAAAATCCTTAAATTATGGATCGTGAAATGACATTTTCATAACTTCTTGTAAGTTCGTCTGTACTAGTATATATTCATTAAATTACTTATTTGACATTTGTTTTGAGTGATTCAATATGCGTTGTAAAGCTAACTTGATGCTGGACATTATGAAAGTGGATTTGCTTGAAAATATTAATTATATTGTGGTTTTTGTGAAGCTTTTTTTTTTAAAAAAATGGTGTGCATTGAATTGGGATGTTACAATTCTAGTGATAGAGACTTCTATACTCTCAACATAGTCTTATGCAACTAAATTACTTCCAAGTGAGTCCTCTGCGTACATATCGATAAATCCTATAATGTAGCTCTACCATAGAAGTAGGCATAAATAAGATGCTAGAAAGTCGAAGTATTGCAGCTAGGTCATCATCCTTGGCACAAATTTTGTTCAGGGCAGATTAAGCCTTTAGAGCTGACTGGTTGGCTTAGTCCGTGAGTTTGATTCCAAAGCCCAGGAGTTTGGTCTCAATGTTAAAAGTGAGGGGAAAATTAGAGAAAAAGATAAACAAAGAAAAATCTACTCATTGTTCACCATCAAACATTTATTCAAGCAAGTCCCAAAAGAAGGGGAAGCTAAATTTTTTTATTTGATACGAGAGCATCCACTAATCTGCTGCAATATTCCTAAAGGATGCTATATTCAGTAAAATAATGATCTAATTATTAAATAATATCGAGTTATATGCACTAAGGTTCATGGTATTGGTGCATACGAGGTGTACCAGACCACTACCAAACCAATAATTGTTTTTTTTTTTTTTTTTTTTTTTTTTTTTGAGGGGGGGGAGGGGTTTATTGAGTTAATGTTAGTAATGCCAAACCAACCATCATACCAAACGTACAGACATGGTACCAAGTTGGTCCTGGCACGGAATCCAGTATTGTGATTATGACTCTTGGTATGTACCATGTAAATACTATAACTTCATTATTAGATGTTATGATAGTAGTAATAAACATATTGTATTTATGTATGATCAAATTTTGTCTAATGATTAGATTTTGCTCTATATTCAATTTGGATCTTTGGCTTCTATTTTCTGCCTTAATGTAGTGCCCTCTATTAGAGATGGCTTGCTTCTTCCTCTATCTTGACTCTTTATTTGGTTTAAATAAAAGTTGGAGGTCTGCTCCCTATTTTCATGAACTTAAATTGTGAAACAAAGATGGTGGATTCCTTTGCCTGCTAAGCCTTTTGAGATTCATGGCAAACCTCTCTCTTTTCCAGAGATACCTTAGCCAAAAATTGGAACTAAGATAAAAGATTGGCTCCAGATTTAAAGCTGGTTATAGCATTTTTTCAGATCTTGATGGACCACAATTTGATTATTAAAGATGAAATCATGTAGATGAGGCAAGGTTTTAGATCTTATGATAGTAGGACCTTATTTCAAAGTAGCAGTGCAATATGTACTAAAGAAGGGCCAACAGATACAAATCTATTTTTATGATAAAAATCCAAAACATTCTTTTCTAGAATGTCATTTCTGCTGACAGGTTGGAGTTGCATCAGTGCATTTTTGTTATAGTTAGGTCATTGGTTTTATGTTCTTATTTTATTTGATAGGTGAATTTTTCTTTGAAGGACAGGAAAAATAGCAGTTCTTCACCCTCCCCCCCCCCCCCCCCCCCCCCCCCCTTCCTCCAAACGCATCGTGTCAGTAAGAAGGTTTTTTTTAAGACAATGTTGGGTCAATTGTGTGCTAACCAATGTTCTAAAGGTGGTTGTAGTGTGTTGGTGACCAGCAGGCTGTAAAATACCTAGGTGCAAGGCGCATTGTAGATCATTTATGAATAAGACTAGTAAGTTTTTATTGCATAAAAATAACAATAAAATTATATATAAATTAGATGAATAAGAACAGTGTTAAATAATTGAGACAGATGCAGATTTAAGGGCTTGTTTTGGTGTGTACGACATGCTAATCAGTAATATTAACAATTTTTCCTGACATGTTACATAACAATACTAACCGATCATGAAAAGGTTTAAGCATACTCAGCTATCCAAGAACATCAATGCACCAAGTTGCTTTACCAAATGTCATATAATGTATAAGAGCTGAAAATAAGTGACAGATCAAATTAAATGAGCCTTGCTGCTTGTAAGTGATAACTAAAGGAATGGATACCAATCACTGCTGCAAGGAGATGGGTTTGTAACCACTCCACTTGACCTGCCTTGCATCTTGAGCCATCTAATACTTGTCTTGCTCAGGTGATTATCTAAAGTAGGTTTACCAAGGACTGGGTGAATAATGGCTTGCTACCCACTAGGCTGCTGTGTGAGGTATGGCTGCCTGATTAACTGGGGCCTGAGCAAGAGCATCTAAAATGTTTTAGTTGCTTCATTTTCCTTGATACTTATCCCTTGCATGGGTAAGTTCCTTTTATCTTTTATATATCATCTTAAGGTTCTATGCATTTGTTAATCATTTATGCTGAGGTAGTAATAAATCATGTTTCTTATTTTTGTTGACCAAAAGAAGTAATTGACTAAATAAGACAATCATTGGTAGACAAGCCATGGATTCTAAAGGTAGAAGTCATGACACTTAAGTTAATCAAGTAAATTTGTCAATTCCTTATTAACTAAAAACTTAATTTGTTAACTACCTTTGAAAATTTTGTGCTCATTTTGTTGGCAAAATCAAGTATATTTATTAAAGGTCATAGGGGAAGATACTATAGAGATTCTACATATTGTTATAAATCATCTGGGGTCCTGAAAATGCATCTTTTTTCTTCAGAAGACTCATCTGTAAGAAAATACTTAGTTTCTCAAGGAAGTCCTTATCCAGTGTATTTAGTACCCTAAGTAAAATGCTCGAGAAAAGTCACTGGAAATTTTGCTGTTAAGTCTCCATGTTGATATTGGGTTTGAGTATACCAATCATCATTTAAAGCTTGTTATTGCCCTAGGCTTAGTCCTCTGTACTTGTTAGTGCTTTCAGGACAGGGGTGCAGAGGTGCGTAAAACTAATAGAAGATGGACTAACAAGACTTGTTAGTCCTTTGTACTTACTTGTTAGTGCTTTCAAGATGGATGAGGAGGTGTGTAAAACTAATAGAAGATGGGCGTAAGCAAGGTCCTTCGTATTGGTACTGATCTGATACAGTATAGTACGATGCATACCATACTAAATCAACAGCGTACTGGTCAAGTGGACCGGAGAGCCCTATCCATGTCTACTACTTAGGTGATTTTGTTTGGTACAGGACAGTTCAATACAATTCAATATGCCAATATGAGGGTGGTACAGTAGTTCGGGGAGGTTCAAGACAGTTGGCCCCCTGTACTGAATGGGAAAGCCAAACTATCCTAATTCTAAGCCAGTTTGACTCGATTTGAGATGTTTCGGCTAACCCTGGGTGTGAGCATGTGATAAACTGATTTGGTCATGCTATAAAGTGGAAAGAAAAGTGATTGGCCACAAGATGTTAAAAGTTAACTGTTTCTATCTCTTATGTTTGAATTTATGAACTTCTAATGTGACCAGTTGCTGTTCTTTTTGATAATAATTCATGTTCTCACGGGTAAAATGGTAATTTTATTGATCTTATTTAATTTAATGTTTGACTGACTAGATTGTTTAAACTTGGGCAGCGTATTAGAATAGAAGAAATCAGGTGTCATGAATGGTTTAGGAAGAATTATGTACCTGTTAGGCAAGTTGAAGATGAGGATGTAAACCTTGATGATGTGTATGCTGTTTTTGATAATCCTGAGGTAAGGACTTCTAAATCTCTAAATTTCCTCTGATGCCTTTTCGTTTCCAAAGAACTATTTTCTTAGAGATTATACTTGTAGATTTAAAGTTTTATCTCTCAATATATTTACCAGTAAATTTAGGATAGTGGACTTGAACAAAGTATTCATGTGTCCTCATTTTTTGTGCTGCATTTTTCTCTCTGAGCTCTAATGATGCACTATGTTTTATTCCTATCTTGAGTTCTTTAATGTTTCATATTTAGTTGAAACTGCTTGATATTTTTATTTTCTCTACGGTTGACATTCTATGGGAAAAATCAGCTATTGTTTGGTGGGTCTTAACAAGTTCATTGATGAATAGATACTAGACTCCACCACAAAAGTAATCATCAGTAATGTGAGCTGTAATAACTATTAGGATACGTAGTCCATCACAGATTTTTAACATGCTACTGGCAATTTCATGAATGCCATGCAAGCTGGTGATGAACTTGATGGACCTACAAGATGAATTCACTGCAAACAGATGAAGGACCCTTTTTTAGACTAATCACAGAGTGATACCAGATAAGAATACATGTATGTGCAAATTGATGCTTGCAGATAACAGATAAGAATAATAAGATGGAGAAGACCATCTTGGACTGAATTATGCAGGTTCTGCCCACAGTCATTTGAAACAAACGTCCTTGATGTTTGTATTTTCCTGTTTTTCTTCCTTGGAGAAGTCTTGTGCAGCCACTCCTTAGGGTGGGAAGGTGTCCCATATGTAGAGGGGAGATCATGCTCCTTTAGCAGGCATGAATAAGGTTTTAAATCCCATGAGATGGCAGTGTCCCGATTTTCTTGCAGAACGAGACACCTTGCTGCATTATCCCATCCCGATGGCTGTCCCAATCAAGCATCCTGGTATCCTTGATTCTCTCTCCTTCCCTTTTTCTTTGTTTCTTTTATTTCTTTCTTTCCTTTATTTTTTCTTTCCTTTATTTTTTCTTTTTTTCTTGCTCTATATTTCCCTTCTTCCTTCTTTCCTTTCTTTCTTTCTTCTTAAGGTTAGGTTTCGGTGTCCTTCCCTTGTCCCAATCCCATTTCCCTTAGAAACAAGACGTGATGTTCAGGATACACCCCTTTCCGTCGAGACTTAAAACCTTGGTCATGAGTGCAAGTTGGACTCTAAAGATAAAGGCAAAGATATAAGATTGAGGAAGAGTGAGGGTTCTTGGTCAACTTGGGTTACTCCTATACCTAATGGCTTGTTACTCAATCAATGTGTTGTTGGGGTCAGAACATAACAAAGGGGATTGACACTCTCACAAATGGGAAAGTATAATAGTGTCAATCCCAAATAGAGTGATAAATGATAGAAAAAGTCTTCCTTGCACAAACACTTTCATTTATTCTTGATGGTTGATGGGAAATTTAACCATTGTTCAACCCATAACCATGATGATTTATGGCCGTTAAGACCCTAGATTTGATCAGGCACAACCAGAAAACAATTAGATGCATGCAAAACCTTGACCAGTGATTTTTATATAGAAAATGGATATATGCAATATTACTTCCATTAAACCAAACAAAAAGCAGGCGTCCATGTGAAAATTGCCACAGAGGATTTCTTGTTGGGCATTATTGACCCTCATAATTAGATCTAGCGACCTAATCAGTTATCTACATACATAAGTATGGTATCCTGAAGGATAAATGGTTAACAAACACAGGCCACAATGAGTAGCTATGTTCTGCGGATTATGGGATCACTTGCATATTGTAGATATGGTATTGAAATCTTGTTTTACAATCACATATTCCTAAGACAAATTTATGATGTATATTGTTTCAATGTGAGGTACAACTAGTCAGCTATACGTCCGTGTAAAGTCCCTGAAGTATTGTTACGAGTCACTACTACTCTAATCTAGACTTTGTATATAAAAGCAATCATGTGAATGTACTGTCCAACCTTACCCATAGGGGCCAACTAATTTGATGCATCCAGAATGATCAGATATTTGTCCACTTGGATATTCTGCTAGGGATAGTTGTGGACTCTTTTTAAACTAAGGTGAATGTGTTGAATACCTTATATGTGCATGAAAAAAGAAATGTGTGCACTTATCAAATCAATTTTAGGATATACATGTGTTCCATAAATCACCTGTTTGCATCCAAAGCCTGAATTTCATGAATAATCTAGTTGGCATTTGATCTTGTCCTTATCTCATTAATTAACACTACTATATAACTATAAAACTGAGATTACCAATGAAGATCTAAATGAAAAATGATCTTGAGGCATGTTAATATGTCAACCAGCATTTGAAAGACTTGGAAGGCTTTCTAAAATGGACAGGAGTAATCTTTCTTTGATAGAAATTTGTCTATAGTTGGAATGTTGAAAGTCAGTACTTGAAGAGGGACAGAGGACTGGAATTCTCTTCAAGGCCTAATGTTTGAGTAACATGGTTGATGTTGGTGACCAGACCATTCTTTCTTGTTGATGACTTTTAAATTTTCTATGATGTTTTGTTGTGATATGCTTATATTTATTGGGTTATGTGTTTTTGAGTATTTCATGTCTTCTTTTGGACCTTTTATTGGGCTTAAATAAGCACAAATCCATTATGCACCTAGTCAGTCACTTGGGAAGGACATTGCAGTCAATTTTGCACTAATTAGTGGCTGCTCCCTTACATAATTAAATAATGATTCAGTACAGTCTATGGGAGTGTCATTTAGCATCTTTCTCTTCTGCATTTCCTCTGATTTCTCTCCTCTTCTCTTCCTAACAATTCACATGAGTCACATGATGTTTTTGAAAGAAGGCTGTTAGTAACAAATGGTAGCCATTCTTGTCTTAATTCCTATTAGAGAGTTGTTCTGCAACAATACATGGCACCTGGGATTACTTGATGCCAATTCTTATTATAGAGTTGTTATACAACAAATACATGGCATTGGAATTACTTGATGCTATTAATTGGTTCAAGTTTTTTTCCCCATGAAGCAATCTTAGTCTTTGCTGTTCAGAAGTTTCAGAAAAATAAAGCTTGATTTTGTCATTAGACTGCTATAGTCCTCTTATTGTGTTTATTATTCTTGTCTGTGCTTAAGTTCATTCTTATTGCTCCTGAATTCTCTCTCTACCTTCTATTCTATTTGTTAGTACCATTGTTGCTTAAAAAAAAAAGACGGGACAGTGAGAATAAAGTCTGTGTATCCATCAGAGATTCATTCAGTGTGACCACAATGTTTTTCAAGCAACACAGGATGAAATTATCCTAAATTAGCTGAAATTTTCTTGAGGGGCAAACCCCCAATAAAAAAGAAAAAAGAAAGAAGAGAGAAAGCATAACCATCTCAGTGAGCATCACACTTCTAGCAGCGCAAGCCCAATATTGATATATTTCATGAAACAAGCATAGAGATCTAAGAGACTGACTACTGAATACATATTCTTTAGAAAATATAGTCGGAGACTGTGCCCTAACCAAGCTATTATGTGATGCATAAGATATACTTTTGAGGCATTGGTAAGATCTATTTCTTTATTTATGCATTTTCGGATTTTTTTTTTATGCTAGCATGAGATTTCCTCTGTGGTAAATAATATCTGAGATTCATAGGGACATTGTGGAAGATTTGATTACCTGTGCTTAGGGATACAAATGAGCCAAACAAGAGTGAGCTAGGACCAGCCCAAGCTTAGTCTGATACCTCAATAGGTGAGCTCAAGATTGACACAAGCTGAAAAGGAGAGCTCAAGCTTGGCTCTTTATTGGGCTTGCTAGGTTGGGACAAGTTATAAAAGGGACTGATCCGCAGTGAGAGGTGGCAAACCTGATCTTGACATAGGTTAAGAGGCTGGTGTCAAGCATCTCATGTGGTTGATGTCAACATACTTGTTGATGCCTTGAGGTAGAATAGATGAGGGTCAATGTGGAGGAGGCAACATCAACAACAGGTTGGAGTCTCTGATGAGCAAAACTGACCATATCTCAAGATAGGACACTAGAAGTCATTAGATCTGACGCCTTTCTCTGCCATGACAATGGGGTGGGTGTGTGTGTGTGTGTGTGTGAGAGAGAGAGAGAGAGAGAGAGAGGGGGGCGCTAATAGGAAGAACATTCAAGAGAGGGTATGAGGCAAAAGCTTCTTCTCGGGTCAAGGCTAGCATTAGAGCAAACCCCATCTAGTTCCGTGCCAGTCATTAGATTTATATTTAATGTTTGTGATGGTTAAAAAAGTATTTAAAAAATGTGACAACTAATGGCATTCTTATTCGGAATATTTTGTATTATGCTCAAACTACTTATTCTATGATTTAAAAATATATAAAAGTTAACTTTTATTATTTCTAGCTATACCAAGTTGAATACGAGCAAGCTGGGTCTAGATCGTGTTTCGCTATTTTATGTACCAAGCTGACTTATGTTAGACTTATTTATTAAACAAGCAAGTCCAATTCAAACTGAATTTCAGCCAAAAGCTGCTTAGGAACAGCTCCTTGAATTGACAACCATACTTATGATCATCAAGGTAAATTTGATATTTGGGTTCCTTGTTCCTTAAAACTTGTCATAGTTAGGGATAAGGTTAGAAAAGACATTCTGTATGGCTGCTAATTGTTCATAATGACCATAAAATAGTCGGAATCTTTTGTATTGTTAGGTTAGGCACACTAAATTAATATTTAGATGTAGCGACGCTTTGAAAGGCTAAGTTAAGGAATATGTCTAATTGAAACCACATTTTTAGGAGTGACTGTATTCTGATACACAATGACTTTTTATGTTTCTTGCCTATGTAATCCATCAATGCATGTTATGATCACTCTAATATCAAACAATATGAAACAAGAGTTTTAAGTTCATCAGTTGTTTGGTGTCGATGACTTACATTGACATAGTAGTTTTTGATCAAATTTTAAAACCCAATGTATAAAGTACCTTGAACCTTACTCAAAAAGGTTAACTAGGTTATGTTATTTAGATTCTTTGGTGTTGTATAAGTACTAAGATCTTCTCACAACCAATGTAAAACACACCGAACACTCCACATGTTTAAGCCTTACCATATTGGTCAAGCTAAGGGTCCAAATCTAATCAAATTCAATCATACATTATAATTGGCTTGTGGCTAGTATCGAGAGAGCTAATACTATAGTGTCCCCTAGTCCATATGAGACACAAACTAGGTCAACTCTGATGCTATTTGTGATGGCCCTGGTCCTCACCCAAAAAGGCTATCCAGAGAGTATCATTTGGTTTCCTACCCAAAATCTTTCTAGTACATAAACGATGTGAGGCTAAATGTATGCCTACATGGGTTCTCACACAATGGATGTGTGACTAAATAATGGTTGAATACTGTTACAATTTTACCTTGAGAAAGTAAGGGGGGACCATGTAAGTGCAAATGGTCAAACCATCACATTTATATATATAAAGTTCCTTTTCTTGGAATGTTCTTTGTAATACTGTCTTCCCAGGTCACTTGCAACTTAGGTGCAAGGATTAAAAGAGATGTGAGAGGGCTGATGAGTTAAGAGCTAATTAGTCACATATCCAGTAGCGTTTTGATGAGAATTTCAATTTTAATCACCTACATGGTTCCATGCATTCTTTGTTTCATTTGGCTTATTCCAAAACCCATGTGCTAACTTAGGACTGTTATGCATATGCCCAAGCCCAACAAATTGGCCTATGGAAGATGGTAGAGGTCATGGACACTAGGCTTATTTGATATAGGAGTGTTTTGGGCCTATGGCTAAACCACAAGCTACCAAAATTATTTGATATTGTGGCCAGAGATCTCTGTACGATAGAAGACATATTAGCTCTCTTTCTATTGGCATTGCTTTGAGAACCCTCATAGCTACTTGTGATTTCAATAAGTTTTCAGTAGGATGTTGAAACATTCATCATTTGTTATGATCACTACCATAAGAAATTAGCTAATCTGCAAAAACAATGTTTGTCATGTTCAACATAAACTCTTTTCTATAGTTTGCAAGTCATTTTGATTGTCATTGCTAAATGCAATGAACTTGTAACTTAAGTATTTAGTGTGATGTATTTTCTTAATCATGGAAATTGCACCTCATTTTGGATTATGGACTTCTGTACCATCAGCAGGAAAACCAGCAATCTAGGAACGAGCAATTGGGTCCTCTAATTCTTAATGCATTTGACCTAATCATCCTCTCCCAAGGGTTGAACCTTTCAGCATTGTTCGACAGGAGACAGGTATGCCTCTTAAATAAAGGGAATTAGTTTTGGTATTGCAGGTTTTGTTCTACAAATGGGCAAACATATGTGGATTTTAGATACATTCATTCATGTTGGTAAATATACATGATTTCAGTGATATTCCATCAGTTATTATTGGCACATACTGGATCTACATTTATGCGTAACTCATTTAGAATCAATATCCAAGATCACCAACTTTAAAGGCCTGCTGTATTATGCCAGCTATACCACTCAACAGTTGAAATTGAAATATTCTTGTATTGAGAGAATAAGAAGGGAGGAAGAAAGAATGACTGCAAACAGATCAAGAAGAACTGGATGAAAGAAGGAAAAGAGATTGGTGTGATTTCTCGCATGACCTAGCCAAACGCAATTCTCATATATTATTAGGGGTGTCCATAGGGGACCTTACAATGTCAAAAATACCCTCTATTAAACCCCCTGTTCAACAAATGGTCAGCCGCATTTTCATAAATAGGCATATAATGTTATATACATATATATGCATACACACACACACACAAAAAGAAATTTGTTCCTTGGGTCATACTGGAGATCTTAATTGGTATGGCCATATTATAATTGAAATCATTTTTAAGGAAATTATGCTGAAATCCTTTATCGGTTTCTATGAGCATAGAATTTTTTCCCTTAATTTTTTGAGCATGTAGCTTTAATCGCAGAATGATGATGGTTACTAAAGCAAGCATATACCCAAGCAGCACTCCCAATGTACATCTCTTTAGCCATTAAGCAGGGGCAGCCAAAAGTGATTGCTTATACTCTTGCAAAGATTGTTTGACTTGATCACATTCTCTTTGACATAGCAGTTACATTTATTGCTCTACTTCTTTGAGGGATAATCACTAGAAAACTATTGAATGCTCAAAAATCAACAAGCAACAAGCAGACAAAACCTTTGAATCTGTTATTGTTTTTTCAGATACTTGTACCCCTATCTTTATTACCAGCTCAAATTCAAGGTTTACAGCTTCAGTTGAAAGTGATCTGCCTCGGTCAAAATATAACTTAAGCCTTTTTTGAGGTTTTATGTGCTCACAAGATCTAAGTTAGATCTGCTAGATACTAGGTTAAATCTTACATGGAATGAGATAAGAAATATCTAACCATAATTTTATTTTCATGTGGTATAGATCATAAATTATATGTTGTTACTTGGTACTTGATATGATGCAAATCCTTGAATCTTGTTTTTATTTTATTTGCAATTCCATAGAATTGTAATGTAGTACAGCCTACAAATTGAACCTGTCTGAATTTACGGCTGGATTTGCTGGAAAATTCAATTCAGACATGAGTTCTAGTTAAAATTTAACCAGGAAAGTTAGAATTTCAATCCAAATTGAAATGGATGTGATAAATCTAGAGAATAATACACCTTAATTGGGGAATAAAAGGATTTGGATATGTTCAAGAATAGATTAAATGTGGAAGGAAAAAACAGTGAAAATGGAATCACTTTTTAAGTGGGAGAGAAATATGTGGTCAAAATACAGAAAAGTAAAACAGGAGGAAAAAAAAAAGGAAAGATAATACCAGACTCATTCTAGGACCTAGTAACACAGCTAGTGTCATAAGCTTCACACTTGCTCTACATCATGAGAAAAGAAAACCCAAAATTTCATTCATCTTTACACTCCAGTATAAATTATGATTACATAACAGTATTTAAAGAAAAGAAAACCTGCATCTGTTTTCTTTTTTTATATCTAAATTAACCCCCATAAGATATTTGCTAGTCATGTTTATCATTAGCATGAACAGTGCAATGAATGGTCCATGCTGCAGTAAATAGGCATATCAAATTATCAAATAAAATATGAGATTTTTGAATCTCAGCCTTGGATTCAAAATAACCCTGTTAAAACTAAAAATGACCATAAATAAAAAGAAATTATAACAAATTGACAACTAAAATCAAATCCAATATAAACTCCCAAGTCATGCCGCCCTCCAATGCATGATGACACCATCTTATTAGATCTGCGTCAAACTGATTCCGACTTTTATATTAGGTCTCTATGATAACATTATTATAGAACAACTAAATGTAACTTGATTCTTTATTAGTTCAATATTTATAGATTTCCAGCCCATAAATACTGAAACTATAAATCCAAAATTTACAAGCAGTATGACATACCCTGGCAATATATGATTTTTGTTGTTTGTTTTATTTTTTTATAAAACTGCCAAACTGTTGTCACTGCCAAAATCAAAATTTGGTGGGCCTGATCAAGATCGAAACTAAGATTTCAAATTGAGTTTTAAGAACTGCCAAAATGGGATGATACAAGTGATACCATATTGCTCCAGGAGAGAATTTTTTTTTAAAAAAAAACCAGTACCTGTACACGGTGCATCCTGTACAATGTGTTGATCCCTGGCAGTGTCAGGCATTTGATAACTAATCAATCATGAGTTTGAAAGTGTGGAAAGTTGAAGGTGTTGCATTGTATATATTTATGTCTGTGGATTTTTAAAGCATACATCTAGAGAATTGCATGAGAGGTCCATAGCATGTTAAAATTATATGCTAGATCAATCATGGGATGTAAAAGATGCAAATACAGATCTTAATGATCTACTGCTGCTCCAATGGTGGTCTCTTCTTAAAACAAAAGATTGTGGTTTTCGCTGTAATTACATTTTAGACCTGCCTCAAAATCAGTAACGCATCTACAACATTCATATATTGCATATTCTATCCAATATATAAGTCTTTCATTTTTATACTAGAATTATGCTCTATCCTAATTCAATGGTTGCTGATCTTCTTCTGCAGGATCTGCAATAGACCACTGTTTTATATAATTAAGACTACCTCTAAGAAACCTTAAATCATGAGCAATCATTTGCATTGAATTTTGTTTACATTGTATCATCTCATGCCACTTTTTTTTTGTTTTTGACAGGAGTATGTCAGACAGCAAACCCGCTTTCTATCATGCAAACCAGCAAAAGTTGTCTTATCAAGTATGGAAGTTGTCGCACAGTCAATGGGCTTTAAGACTCATATTCGTAATTATAAGGTAAATATTTTGATATCAATTATCATTGTCAAACATAAGCTACTCCACCTGCGCTACTAAGATAATATTGCTCCTCTTTTTCGAGCTTATAGTATCCTATTTCCATGATATCAGGCGGACTGTTTATCTCATGTAGTGCCTCAATTGGATCATTTACCATTTTAATGTGTACATTATTTTTCTTGTAGATTATTCAAATATAAAATCAGAGATGTGTGAGAGATCATAAGCTTGTCAAATATCCTTAAGGTTTGAGGAAAGATCGTAGTTTTTGTGCATGTTGAATGATAAAACATGATGGTGGACATTTAAGATAGGGAATAGGGCAACGTGAGTAAGGAGATTCTTGCACATCAGAAGATATCTGTCCTATCATTATCTCACTAATTCTCAGTTTTATTATCTCATTCTAAAATATTCTCAAGAAAAAATTCTCCTATTAGAAAGTTTTCCTTGATTAAGGAGGTTCATGAACTTAAGCATCCGTTCATCTACAAAGGTGAATTGGTGAAATACTTCATGATTTAATCATTTTAGATGTCTTGTTTACAAGGAAATTCCTGTTTATTCCCTGCTTAATCAAAATGATCATTCTGGATATATTTTATACCATGAACCTTTTAAGATCCAATAAGATGTTATTTCGCAGATGAGAATGGAAGGCCTCTCAGCAAACAGAACTGCCTATCTTTCTATCATGCTGGAAGTGAGTTAACCCTCATATGATTCTGGAAATTAATTCCTAGTTTGGTTGTTTTACCCTGTTCTTCAAACCTTGATGACAATTTTTTAATTTTTAATCGCCGGAAAATTTTGAAGCAGATTTTTGAAGTTGCTCCATCATTTTTCATGGTGGAAATTCAAAGAGCAGCTGGAGATGCTGCGGAGTATCACAAGGTCAGAATATAGCGCTTTTACTGTTTCGGTTGATTTTTGGTAACTTCAACATAGAATAAGCTGCAGTTGCACCTATCATTTCCATATAATTTAAACCTTTTGTCCAGTAAATTATTCATGTTGATCAATTTCACTTCTTTCGGTAATTGCAATTTCCAACCTCTCATGAATAAAATAGTAATTCAAAATCCACTTGGCAAGTGCAGCCATTTAAACATAAAGATGGAAATAAATTGGTCATTATATAAGTCCTGCATTTTATTGCTCTACAAGGTTGTCTTTCAATTTGTTTTTGGCTTATTTTTGCCTCACCAATGTAGTCTTTTCCAAGTAGTTCTCTTAAGGTTTTCTTTAACAAATTAAGGTTTCTACAAAGGATTCAAGTGCCTTGGGGACATCTTTAGCTTATAATTTTGGCCTATTACACGGAAGAAATTTCTTGCATCAAACCTAGTTAGATTCCATCCGTAAAAATTCTTTTCAGGCCAAAAATCTTCATGCTGTAAGAAATATGAGGTTTCTGTCCCAACAATTCAAATTGTCACGTCGTGTCCTAGTACTTGGGACAGGGGATGCCCCCATCCCAATGGGGATGTCGTTCGGAATGTCCTGCCGTTCCTTTCTTGTAACATTTCTTAGTTGTAAGATAACTGTTTCCTCTCTTTTCAATGCTCCATGCTTTTATGGTTGAGTAGGAAGACTTAGAAGCCTTATTTCTGGTCCTAATTTTCATCATCCATTGTGATGAGTTCAATAGGGGCAAATGTAATTTGATTGTAAAGGTTGAGCATCATGATGGTCTTTTATTTCCACCAATTTGCCGCTTTTATTTTCTTAAACAGTTTTTGTATTGATTGAATGCATTGGAAATGCTCGACTACTTTCTTTTCAGTTCAACAAGAACTTTTGTAGCAAACTGGATGAAATCATCTGGAGGCCACATGTTGAGAAGAGTAAATCACGGATCACCAAGATGTCAAAGCGCTGAAATCATATCACTTCAGGTGTTGTTCCAGGTGGCTTGATGCTGCAATCATATTCTCCAGTATCATGGAACTACAATCCATCCATATTGGATTTTCATAAGGATTCTGTGATTACATCTCGTAGTACCTCTTGTGTATTCTATGTGCTATCCAGTTACAGAAGGAATTTTTTTCCCCATGGTACAGGATGGTTAGCAGGGGGCGGCAAGCCGCAAGTCAAGCTTTTCTGACGCCACCAGCGCGCAGACCGCCAAGAAAAGATTTGTTCATATACCATGAAGATATGCACGCATTAACAAACTCGTCCACCTCCTATGTTATTGTATCTATTGATGGGATGCTAATCAGGCTGCCCCTGGATATGGCAATACCGTATTACGGGGTTGTGTGTGTATGTGGCGGTTAGGCCATCAACAAAGGAGGCAGAAACATGGATGCTTACCTGAATGAAGGGCATTGTTGGCAGTGATGAGTGGTAAGTCACTGCTACGCGATTCCACGGCTCGGTTGTTTGCTCGGTGATTAACCGCTTGTCTGTTGTCCATCAACGCGCCCGTGTGCTCCGCGTATGAATGAGCACGTCCGAATTTTTGCTATGTTCTGCATTGAAATATATATAACTAAAAGATTGTTTGGAGTGTCCTGCTATCACGTTGCTCATTGGGCTACATCATAAGACTATTTTATGGTAGATCACCTTGGGTTCATAATACATACGAGATGAATTATAGAAGCTTGAATAGGTTTCTTTCTTGTTAAAAAAAAAAAAAAGAAAAATTCTCTATCCCTCTCAATCAAAATCCTAGCACGCCATTCATTTGATCATCTCCGTCCTTTCTAATATCTCATATGCGCTCAGACTGTCATTAGACGTCCTAATGATGCCAATAGCGGTGTCTACCATATTTTAGGATAGATATTTGGCAGCTAATCACTAATTTGAATGAAATCTAATTTGACTTGATTCTGATCCGGATTAATATTTAGGATATAATTTTGAACTCAAGTCCAATCTATTTGTTACTAAAATTTTTTTTTAAATAATAATTCTTTAAATTCAAATATTATTGAGGTTGAACCCAAATTATTGAAACCTAAGATAAGAATTGAATCAAAATATGCTTATATTTAAGTCAAACAACTAAATATTATTATCTAAATTTTAACTAAAATTTAGATAATTAAATATAGAATCATTAAAAATTATAAAATAAGATTAAAAAGAAAACTTTAATTTTTATTCAAAAATTTTTAATTATAAAATGATGATTTCTAAATTCATAAATTATGATATTAAAAATATTTATTGATATACTTAAAGATATTGTAAATAAAAAATCATAAAAATAAATATTTAAATATAAATATTTAAATATAATTAAAGTATAAAAAAAGATGAAAGGAGATTGAGTTATTAAAATAAAAAAATTAATTTAAATTAAAATTCATTCAATGAATTAATAAAAAAATAATTGAAATAAAAGAAAATAAAGTTTATATAATTAAAATTTATGAGCTGGGTTAAATTAATGATTTAAGTTTGAATCAAAACTCAAAAAAAAATACAAGATGCAAACAACACAAATTTTAAATCAAATTTAGTTTTTAAATTTAATTTAATTCATGAAAATTTAAGTACAAATATAGCTAAATCTAGCTTCAAGATTGGGATCCATGGGCAGATTAAACTTGTCATGCTAAGAATCATAAACTTTATAATATTAATCCAAGCCTCCTATATTGACCAATAGTTGCTTAAAAATTTAAAAAGCATATCTAAAGCATATAAAGCTTTTATTTTGTAGAAGCCATGTGGACGGCAGATCACCTTCCTCGATCGTTGGCGATCGTCTGATTGCCTTCTTCGACGAGCCAAGGATCTTTCGGCGAGCTTCTCTCGATCGGAAGCCCGTAAAAAGTATCGAAAACCGAAGATTCTGACGGAAACCCTCTAATGCTCAAGTTAGTGCTATGGACAACAACATGATCTTCAAAAAAAAAGCTCGAGTCTTAGAGAGAAATGCTCTGTATGAGCGTATATGTGAGCATCGTTGACTTACCTGGTCGAGGGTCCCTTTCCCCATTTTATGGATATTTGCGAGACTCAAGGTGTAACTACCTATCAGAGCATGCGCGGTAAGGGCGGTAACAACAGGGTTGGTCTCCCTTATGGCATGTCAGAGTTGTAGGCTAGGTCCTATCATGCATGGGTGATCGCAACAAAGTTGGTGGGCTAGGTCCCATCAGATGTGGATAGCCGTGGCAGGATTGGTGGGCCAAATTCTGTCAGATGTGGATGGCCATAGTAGGGTTGGTGGGCTAGATCCCGTCAGATGTGAGTAACCGTAGCAAGGTTGGTGGGTTCTGTCAATTCTGAGCAGCCACCAGATCTATCTCCCACATCGTGTTCCAGTTGAGATTTGGATCGTGGGAGATCGTGCGAGCAGTTTGAGTGGTTGGCGGGGCCATACGAGTGGTCCCCATAAAGGGTCCTACTCGGGTGCCGGTTGGAGGCGCTGCCCGGATGGCCAAGTCGAGATCTACCTAGGTGGTCGACCGAAGGCGCTGCCCGAGTGGCCGAGTCAGGGTCCTACTCTAGTGGCCGGCTGAAGGCGCTTTAGAAAGTTGATCATTGTTGATGGGGCATGATTTCATCAGCTTCGTCAGATGATCTCCACCGTTGGTTGGGCATGGCTCCATTAGCCACATCAGATGCCCTCCGCTCCTGAGCTTTTGCAGCCACGTGTCTTGCATCCGCCAAGCGAAAGAAGCATAGAACCTTATCGTGTAGAGATTCGTGCGCCATTAACTACGGAGTCAGGCACATGCTCTTCGGAAGGCAAGGTCCTTTCACATTTAAGGATAGGCATGGAGTGCGCATACAGCAAGTTACCGTTGTGAAGTCGAGGAGGCACCCTTCGAACGGCAAAAAGTGGCATGTCATCATTAAGGTGTTGTCATCAACGTCTCATCATCAGCCATAGATTGTGCCTCCCCATGCACCGCCGTAGCATTGCACCTCGAGCGATGAGGGGTAACCTAGCGGTTGGGATGTCGCTCCCAATTGCAGATGTCCACGTGGCCATGTGATCGGATGGGATAATTTAAAAGTCAAAGTATAAAAGGTCTTTTGCTTCCTCTGCTGAACCTTTTATGCTTCCAATGCCCCTAAGACAGAACTTTCTTTCCTTCCTTTTGCTTCCTAAGCTTTTCGGGTGCCATTTTCTTTCAGAAGGTTAGTCTTCTTTGTCCTCCCATTCTTCTTCTTCTTTTTCTTTGGTTAGCTAGGGATCCTAATCACATTCGGAAGGATAAGAGACCCATAGTCTACTACTCCCCTTCCTCTTCCGAGGATGAGGTTCCTCTATTGCGGCGTCGCAGGGCCGATGGTATAGCCATCCGCGAGCCTTCGACCGCTCCAGTCCGTCCAACACCTTTGGCCACCACCCCTAGTTCGGTCAGCCCAGAGGACGTTTCCTCCACCATGACCCCCGTAGATGTAGAGAGTCTTAGGGTTAAGTATAGAATTTCGAAGGGGATACGGTTGTCTGCTCCTAAGCCCAGCGACAGGGTGACCACCAACCATGCCGAAGGTGTTGCCCTGTACAAGGAGTTTTTCAGAGCAAGCCTCCGTCTTCCTCCCACCCCTTCATTGCCAGCCTCTTGAAGAAGTATGAGCTTGTCCCGGCGCAGTTGGCTCCGAACTCCTTCAAGACCATCTGTGCCTTCATCATTTTGTTGCCACTATCTTGGCCTTGTGGCCCGGGTTTCTTTGTTCCGAGCCATGTACTCCCTCTGCCATCACCCTTCCAAAATTGGGTGGTGGATTTTTTTCCCCTAGACATAGTAGGGTCCTGAAGCTCGATCTCCCCTCAATTAAGGGATGAAAATTATGATTCTTCTATGCCCACATAGAGGGAGTGAGTGTGAGTTGGGGGAACCCAAACCTGACCCCGAATAAGAATTCGGCGATAAAGCAAAGGGACCGGGAGGTTTTTGATCAGTTGCTCTTCTCTCAGGTCCCCTCCTATCGGGAGCTTCTATCAGAGAGGAATCTCCAAGAGGCTGGTGTGAGTCCGGTGCCGACCCCCGATGAGCGTGAGGCTCCTCTTCCTTTTCTATTTTTATCTCTCTTTTGATGCTTCTCTGACCCTCTGTCTTTTGCAGGAATGAGGTTCTCAGTTGATCAACTGAAGGGGGTCAGCAAGAAGTGGAAGGAGGCGGCCAGCGATGTAGGGAGGCCGGAGTCAAAGAGGCCTTGCCCGAGATCCCCGGCATTGCCTCAACTCCAACACCAAGGGGCCCATGAGGAGGCAGTCCCCATCGAAGTGGTCCCGATCAAAGTGGCCCCGATCAAGTAGGCCCCGGATGACGCGGTTCCAGTGGTGGCAAAACCAAGTGGAGAGGAGGTCCCTTCACAAGCCGGAGGCAACACAGTGGCGACAGCACCCAAGCCTGCACCCGAGGCAGTGGGAATCCCCAGACCGGCAATGACACCTCCCACGATTGGGGACTCTATGGGCCCAGTGATTCCTCCGGTGATCACCTCGGCGCTAAGCAACAGCCGTCTAGCAGAGTGGCTGCTGGAGCACGCCTATCCGCCGCAAGTCCGGGATGAGTTTCGCCATTGGAGCATTGCAGAGGTCATGAACGGCCTCTACACTTCGATGCTTTGGATAAGTGATTCTTCCTCCTCTTTTTTTTTTTTGAATCTGTTCTCCTTTGCAACGTAGCATTTTAATTTGTTTCCTCATCATACAAGTGGTAGGTAGCACTTTCACCCTAAGGAATGCCTGGCTTCAGACCACCGATTCCTGTGGCCTTGCCTGAAGGGAGGCCACTGCTGCCCGAGCCCAGGCCGAGGGCGCAACCAAGGAGCTGGCCTCCATTCGGGCCCACAAGGCGACGCTAATTGAGGAGCTCCAAGCAGCCAAGGAAGCGAGCCACGAACTGGAGGCACAGTTCACAAAGGCGGAGGAGGCTTAGGCCAAAGCCAAGTGCGCGCAGGCCGCCGAGCTGAAACTAGCAGAGGCCATGGAGAAGGTGGCAAGTCTCGAATTTCAGCTCGAAGGGGCCGACTTGAGAGCACATGGGGCAAAGGTCCTCACCTGGGATGCAGTGGAGGAGGCCAAGCGCGCCAGGAAGGAAGCTTTTAGGGTCAAGGCCGAGGCTCGGGCCACCAGGGACGAGGCCGCCGAGGCTATGGAGCTATACAAGAGCTCCGCCGATTTTGGTGATGAGATCACGGAGGCGGCATATGACGCATTCCTTAAGGGATTCGAGGAATGTAAGAATAAGGTCGCTCAGGCCTTCAACATCACCGACCTTAACAGCATCACCATCGAGGATCCGAAGGAGCAAGTGAAGGCACCATAGTGGCGAAGGAGGAAGAAGCCACAGGCGATGGTGATGACTCCGTAAGAGCCAAAGAGGGTGATGACCCTGTACTCGCTAAAGAGTCCTCTCCGTCGGAGCCTGTCGAGCCATAGGGCTGCCTATTTTGTATTTTTCACTTTTGCTTTTATAAGTTTGCCTTAAACTTTTGCTTGTAATCCAACTCTGATTGACCCCCCTCGTATGTAATGCATTTAAACATTAATGAAGGAAAATTTTTCTTAAGTACTGAGTACCTTCTTATGGGGATTTTGTCTCTTTGTCCATCAAACAATTAGCGTTTTGCATGTGCATGCTGGCTTCGGCCCCCCAACTCCTTCGCGTTTAGGCGTTCTTTCCTCCTTGTGCTGCTTCCGGAGTTGACAACTCTAGCTTGTCTTGCATAGGTTCACGAGCGCAACATTAGCAAGCCAAGTGTTCCTGCTCTCTGAGAGAGTTTTCAAGCATGGTTAGAGGCAAAGTGGCCTATCTCTTGACTGGCGAGAGGTGAATTGGGTTCCTTCGGCCCGTTGAGGGCGGTCGATAGTCTGTTGCCTGCAAGTTGAGTTAAGATTTTACCTGGTTGGCTACTGGGATCCTACCCTGATGGCCATTGAGACTGACCCGAGAGCTGCTGAGACCAACTCGAGGGCTTCTAAGACCGACTTAAGTGCTGCTGAGATCGACTCGGGAGCTACTGAGACCGACCCGAGGGCTGTTGAAATCAATCTGAAGGCTGCTAAGACCGGCTTGAGAGCTGCTGAAACTGACTCGAGGGCTAATGAGACCGATCTGGGGTTACTGAGATCGGCTCAAGGGTTATTAAGACCGACTCTAAGGCTGTTAAGACCGGCCTGGAGGCTGTTGAAACCAGCTCAAGGGCTGCTGAGACCGACTCGAGGGTTGCTGAGATTGGCTCGAGCAGACTCATTCGATGCGAAGTCGGGAAGTTGTCGTCGTCCAGCGATTATGGACCAGAAGGTCATTGTCTCCCTGCTGTAGGTCCACTGGAGTCATCTGACATAGTGCCAAGAAGTTGTTGTCGTCAACAACTGTGAGCTAGGATGTTGACGTCTTCCAACTATGAGTCCACTGGAGTCGTCCGACATCGTTGAAAATCTGACCTTTAACTCGCAAAGTGAGTTGGATGATGAGATAGAGTACTTGAAGCTCTTTTTATTCCCCATCAGGTGGGTCCTTACACATTATTGGTAGTATATGCGAAGATTTTGCGCATACCATGTGCGAGGAATAGGCTTCTCGTCGAGCCCTTCGATTCGATATAATCCTCTATAAAGCGTTTCGACAACTTGATAGGGTCCTTCCCAATGAGGGGATAGCTTGCCTCTCTCCGTCGGCTTAGAAACTTCAGGTTGCCTAACTAGGCCTATGGGGTGGAAGGCCTGTAGATGCACGCAAGCATTATAGTACCTTGCGGCTCGTTGATGGAATGCTACCATCCTAAGCTGCACTCGGTCATGTACCTCATCGATGAAGTCAAGATTAGCTCTCAGCTGCATGGGATTATCCTCATATAATTCCATGCAAGGGCTTGGGAGACCAATCTCGACAGGGATAACTGCTTCTGATCTGAAGACAAGGCTGAATGGAGTCTCACTAGTTGGAGTCCTTGGAGTTGTGTGATAGGGCTCATAACATGTTTTGGAGTTCCTTCACCCATCTACCCTTGAACTCATTCAACCGGGTCCGAAGCCCCTAAAGGATAGTTCGATTCATAACATCGGCTTCTCCATTGGTTTTTGGATGGCCAACGAAGGTAAACCGATGGTGGATATTCAGCTCAACACAGAATTTCTTGAAGGTGTTGTTGTTGAATTGCCGGCCATTATCGGTAATAACGATGTGGGATAGTCTGAAGCGGCAAATAATGAACTTCTAAAAGAAGGACTTTACCTTGCTCTCGGTGATCCATGCCAATGCCTCAACTTTGACCCATTTGGTGAAGTAGTCGATGGCGATGAACAGGAACCTCCATTGGCCTAAGACTGGAAGGAATGGTCAAGGATGTCCATCTACCATTGAGCAAAGGGCCATGGAGATGAGAGCGAACTTAGCTGGAAAGCGAGCTGCCATTGGATGTAAGCATGCTGTTGGCAGCTATCGCACTTTTGGACTAGTTCAACTGCATCTTCTTACATGGTGAGCCAGTGGTATTCTTAGTAGAGTGCCTTGTACGCCAGCGATCTGCCCCCCCAGATGGTTTCCTCAGATGCCCTCATGGATCTCATGGAGGATATAGTCGGCATCTGTGGGGCCTATGCACTCGAGCAGAGAATAGGAGAATGACCTCCGGTATAGTCATCCATCCAGCACCACGAATTTGGAAGCCCTTTATTTGAGTAGTCTGACCTCCATGCGATCGACGGAGAGGGTGCCGTTAGTAAGATAACGGACGTAGGCATCCATCCAAGTCGGCTCCTGTATGATTGGGAAGGCCTCTTCAGCAGCGTCGATGCTTGAAGCTTCCAGATACTCAATATAGGCCCTCCCCAGGGTGTTGTCCGCTAAGGTGGCCAGCCGGGATAGGGCGTCAGCCCTAGAATTTTCACCTCTAAAAATGTAGCTGATGCTAAAGTAGGTCAATATGGAAGTTATGATCAGAGCTTATTTAAGTATTGAGACATGATGAGGTATCGGGCTTCATATTCTTCGATGATTTGCCCCAAGACTAGCTAGGAGTCCATGAAGGCTCTAAGACACTTTGCTCCGAGTTTCCACACAAGTCTTATTCCTACTAGCATGGCTTCATACTCGGCTTGATTATGAGTGGCCTCAAAGAGGAATCAAAGGGCGTACTCTGCTATCATCCCCTTCGGGCTTGCAAGGATTAAGCCCTGCCCCACTTCCTTGGGAGTTTGAGGCACCGTTAACGTGTAGGATTTAGGTCCCTCCTGCTTCTGGTTCAGCGCCAGGGCTTGTTGAAGGGGGTTCCTCTAGCTGCTCCTTGGTCCAGGTGCACTCAACCAAGAAGTTCGCCAAAACTTGAAACTTCATGGCCGACCTTAGCCAAAATAAAATGTCAAACTCCCTCAACTTGATCACCCACTTAGCCAATCATCCAAAGGTGTCTGGAAGAGCCAGTATGGCCTTGAGCGGTTGGTCCATGAGCACCACGATTGGATGAACTTGAAAGTAAAGCCTAAGGCACTGAGCGAAGACAATTAGCGTAAAAATAATCTTTTCAGTTTTGGGATACCCAATCTTTGCATCGTGGAGCACCTTGCTAGTGTAGTAGACCATCCTTTGCATCTCGTCGGATTCAACTCGAATGAGCATGGAGTTAACCGCCTCCAGGAAGATAGCAAGGTAGAGGAAGAGATCCTCTTCCTTCTTCAGTTTTGACAGCAAAGGTGGGGTGGATAGGGATTCCTTCAGCTCCTCGAAGGCATTCTGGCACTCTCTTGTCCACTTGAAGATGTTCACCTTGCGCAGAGCCTTAAAGAAGGGCAGGCACCTCTCAGTAGACCTTGATAAGAAGCGACTCAAGGTGGCCACTCTTTCGGTGAGTCAGTGCACCTTCTTTTTATTGGTGAACTACCACATATCTAGAACGGCTTGAATCTTCTCCGGGTTCGCCTCAATTTCTTATTGGGTTATCATAAAACCCAGGAACTTCCCCACGGTGACTCCGAATGCGCTCTTACGGGAGTTCAACTTCATCCGATAACGATAAAGGTTATTGAAGGTTTCTTCTAGGTCGGTAACATGATCGGTGGTATGGATGCTTTTGGTCAACATGTCATCTACGTATACCTCCATGTTCTATCCGATTTGATCTTTAAACACCTTATTCATCAATCTTTAGTAAGTGACCCCTGCATTCTTTAGACCGTAGGGCATTACCTTATAGCAGTAGATGTCTTTCTTGGTTATGAAGGAGGTATTCTCATCATCCTCTGGGTCCATCTATATTTGGTTGTACTTAGAGAAGGTGTCCATGAAGCTAAGGAGCTCGTGGCCGAATGTGGCATTGACCAACTGGTCTATCCTGGGTAACAAAAAGCTATCTTTCGGGCATGCCTTATTGAGGTCGGTGTAGTCAATACAGATCCTCCAACTCCCGTTCGCCTTGCGGACCATCACTACATTGGCCAACCAATTCAAATAGTGCACCTCCCAAATGTGGCCGACGGTAAGTAGTTTGCTGACCTTCTCGTCAATGGCCTTCTTCCTTACATGAGCAAAGCTTCTTTTTTTCTGCCAGATCGGTCAGTACTTCGGATCAATGTTGAGCTTATGAGTAATTACCTCCGAAGGTATCCCGGACATGTCCGATGTTAACCATGCAAAGACATCCAAGTTGGTTCGTAAGAAGGTGAGAAGCTGGCCTCTCTCTTCTATGGGGAGTTCACCGATCTGGACCGCCTTTGCTGAGTTTGTCTCTTAGCGAGAAAGTCAGCAGGTGCTCAATCGGCTCTTCTCTTTTCTCTAACTCTCTTGGGTCTAGCATTACTGGGACTGATGGTGTGGCCATCTCATGGGGCCTAGGAGCCATGTGGTAACACAGTTGCACCAGGTTCTAGTTACCATGCATCTTGTCTATCCCACTGCTGGTAGGGAACCTAATTAGGAGATTCTTGGTAGAGATGACCATATCTAAGAGGTTCAAGCCGGGTCATCCAAGTATGACATTGTAGACCAGCGGCACCCGAACAACCAGGAACCTCATGAGGATCATGCTCTAACTGGAAGAGTGATCTCGCCTTCAATTCTTACAGAGTTCCCTATGAAGCCGACAAGGGGCACGGATACGGTCAAAGAGAGTTGAAAGAAAAGTTTATCCAAACAAATGCATCATAAGTGAAGTTGTCCGCAGAGCTTCCACTATCAACCAAAAACCTCTTTACATGATGTTTAGCAATTGTCATAGAAACTGCAACGCCATCATTGTTCAGATTGTTCACCTCCACTAGGTTCCTTTTAAGAAGGGGATTACAGTTTCTACACCTTCATCCCCCCATGGCCTCTTGGAAGCGTGACCTGCTCCTAGGAGATCATGCCGATCGTCCTCCCGATCGGGGTATTGTTGATGTTGGCCTAGGCAGGTAAGGACCCACTTGGCATAGAGTGGCTAAGGGTCTTCCTTGGATGAACTTTTTGAGGTAGCCACACTGGATTAGGTCCTCAATGGTGCGCCTCAACTGACAACAATCCTCTATGTCATGGCCGTAGCCTCGATGGAGTCGATAGTAGAGGCTTCTATCTTGGATGGCTGACGGCTTCAAAGGATGGGGGCACTTGAGGTATTGCTCCCCCTCGATCTCCATCAAAATATGTTCTGGGGCGAGAAGGAGGGTGAAGTCTTCCTTGGGGGCGAAGTTCCTGTGTCGGCTGTCCGGCTAGCATGGAGGCTCCGGCTTCTTGGGGTGAGGTCCACTTGGCTCCTCGCAGACCTGCTCTTTCTGGGCCCCCCATCTGCCTCCCTTCTCATGGAGTCGGCTTCATTAACACGGATGTACTTCTACATGCGACTCAGGAGCTCAGCATAAGAGCCAAAAGGCTTCTTATCCAGGGAGTAGGTGAAGTGAGAGGGATGAAGACCTCGCTTCAGAGCTAGGGTGGCCATGGAGTCGTCGAGATGGTAGACATGGAGGGCGGCCAACTTGAAGTGGGCCACAAAATCTTTGAAAGACTCTCCATCCTTCTGTCGGACGAAGAATAATCTCTCCACTACCCAGAGGATCCTTCGACGGGTGTCGAAATGAGCCAAAAAGGTTCTTTCCAGCTGCTGAAAGGAGTGATGCTACGCAGCTGGAGGTGAAAATACCAAACGCCAGCAGCCTTCCGAAGAACAGCAGGGAAGGCAATGCAGAGGAGGGCGTCAGTTGCCCCTTAGACTTGCATGAGAACCTTATAACTCTCAAGGTGATCAAGCGAATACGTAGTGCCATTGTACGGATCCAACTGAGGGAGGCGAAACCGGGAGGGGACCGGTTCCTCCATAATGTAAGGGGTGAGGAGAGGACGGCTATCGTAGTCCACCTCTGGCTGGTCGGTGAGTCTATGGCTGAGCTCTTCCAACCGGCGATGGTACTCATCGAGGCATCACTTTTCCCTGCGGTTGATGCGCCCATCAATAGACCCCTCTCCTGATGACTTAGAGAATGAATATGAAGAGGGGTAGCGCCGGTGTCGATACCCCCGTTCAGGCTCCTTCCCACATTGCCGCCCGACAGAAGGGCTGCTAGGATGGCGAGTGGGAGATCGAAACCTCTTAGGGGCCTCGGCGATGTTTGATGAGGCATGGCAGTGATGGGCCTCCCGACAGGAAAACCTTTCGCGGGTAGATTGTTGGCTGGCCTGCGCAACTGCCGCATGAGGCAAGAGGGGCCTTGGCTGCTGCTGTGTAGCCACAAATTGTTGCTCCTACAACTCTTGGACTACTACCACCAATGCCTAGACTTGATGGGTAAGGGTGGCAAGCTGGTCTGGCTAGGTGATCTAAGGTGGCGGCAATGATGGAGCAGGTAGGCTAGCCTCCTGCTGCTCGATCTGCTGAGAAGACTCTTTCACATGACTTGTGGAGGCTTTTTGAGCATGCATTACCACCATTGTTGATTCAAAAGGGATGGAGATCTGTAGCTTGGTGCTGTTGGTCCTTCTTTCTCCCGCTCTGCCTTCCTAACGTGCCAATCTGTTGACGCCAGATCACCTTCCTCGATCATCGATAAGCATTCGGTCGCCTTCTTTGATGAGCTAAGGATCTTCTGACGAGCTTCTCTCAATCGAAAGCTTGCAAAAAGTCCCGGAATCGAAGATTCTGACGAAGACCATCCAACGCTCAAGTTAATGCTATGAGCAACAATCGTGAGCTTAAAAGAAAGCTTGATAGTCTTAGAGAGAAATGCTCTGTGTAAGCATATGTGTGAGCATCGTTGGCTAACCTGGTCGAGGGTCCCTCTTATCCATTTTATGGATGTTTGTGAGCCTCGAGGTGCTCGAGTAACTACATGTCAGAGCTTGCACGGTAAGGGCAATAACAGCAGGGTTGGTCTCTTTCATGGCATGTTAGAGTTAGTAGGCCAAGTCTCGTCAGGCATAGATGACTGTGGCAAAGTTGGTGTGCTAGATCTTGTCAGATATGGATAATCATGACATGATTGATGGGTCAGGTTCCATCAGATATGGATAGCCATAACAAGATTGGTGGGCCAAATCCCATCAGATGTGGGTGACCGTAGCAATGTTGGTGAACTTTGTCAAATCTAAGTAGCCACCAGATCTATCTCCCACGTTGTGTTCCCGTTAAAATTTTGGATTGTGAAAAATCGTGCGAGCAGTCTAAGTGGTTGGCTAGGCCATACGAGTGGTTCCCATAAGGGGTCCTACCTAGGTGATCGACTGAAGGTGCTATCTGGATGTCGATCGAAGGTACTGCCCGAGCGACCGAGTTGGGATCCTACCAGAATGGCCGGTTGGAGACACTACTTAGGTGGCCGAGTCAACGTCTTACCCAAATAGCCAAATGAAAATGCTTTGAAAGGTTGATCACCATCGTTGATTGAGCATGATTTCATCAGCTTCGTCAGATGATCTTCGCTGTTGGTTGGGCATGACCCCATTAGTTACATCAATATGCAAAAGTTCCCTCTACTTGTAAGTACAATAAAAATAAAATACACTATCCCGCTATTAATAATTACTCAGAAAAATTCTAAAACAAGTTTTGAATTAGTACGTAGGTCTAATCCGCCTCCCGACATCCGCAAGCTTGCCTATTGATGACGCCCAATCACTGGTCCTGAACGTCGGGAACGGACTGATTCTCGAACCTTTGCTTCACCAAGTTGCCTACAAAGAAGTCCCAGGACCGGAGAGGATTCTCCGGTGGGACCCTCCAATGCCCAAGTTAGCAATTGAGGTCACAGCAGAAGAGGAGCTCGAATGAGCTCTTTTTAGATGAAAAAGATATTCCCGGGGAGGAGGGATTCCTCTCTGGGCCTTAGGATAGCATTTTTTTCGGGGTTATCGCACATACCTGATTATTGAGTGGATTCACCTTTTTATAGGGGTTGACCCTGGCATGATCACATGGGATTCCGTGAAGAAGGAATGTCCGCGGAGTTCTTGGGAGTTGCGTGAATCTGCGCTGGTTGATGGGTCCTATCCCATCGAAAAGGAAGAAAACGGCGGTTGGTGGGCTAAATCCCATCAGCCAGTGGGGCTATTGGGTAGTTGGGTCCAGTCCCATCAGCAGCGTGGCCAGTGGGTAGTTGGATCTGCGTTGTCAGGCGGTGCGGGTCAGAGAGGTAGCGTCCCGAGCTACCAGGGCCGTGTTGGGGCAGATTTGGAGGAAACTGAAAAGTCTAGACTTTCCCGAGGGAGGGTTAAGTCCCATCAGCTAGTGGGGCTATTGGGTAGTTGGGTCCAGTCCCATCAGCAGCGTGGCCAGTGAGTAGTTGGATCTGCGTTGTCAGGCGGCGCGGGTCAGAGAGGTAGCGTCCCGAGCTACCAGGGCCGTGTTGGGGCAGATTTGGAGGAAACCGGAAAGTCTCGACTCTCCGAGGGAGCCAAGGCTTATCTGGGTCGGCCATGGGTGGCTGGGGCCAGTCTCACCGACTAGGACGCGCAGGGGCGAGACCGACCAGGAATGGCCGGGGCCGACTCGACGGGCTTGGAGACGCCGGGGCCGAGAAGGGTCGGCCAGGAATGATAGGGGCCGACTCGACGGGCTTGGAGATGCCGGGGCCGAGAAGGGCCGGCCAGGAATGACCGGGGCCGACTCGGCGGGCTCGGAGACGCCGAGGCCGAGAAGGGCCGACCAGGAATGGTCGGGACCGACTCGGCGGGCTTGGAGACGCCGGGGCCGAGAAGGGTCGGCCAAGAATGGTCGGGGCCGATTCGGCGGGCTCGGAGACGCCAGGGCCAAGAAAGGCCGGCCAGAAATGGCCGGGACCGACTCAACGGGCTCGAAGACGCCGGGGCCGAGAAAGGCCGACCAGAAATGGCCGGGGCCGAGAAGGGCCGGCCAGGAATGATCGAGGCCGACTCGGCGGGCTTGGAGACGCCGGGGCCGAGAAAGGCCGGCAGGAATGGTCAGGACCGACTCGGCGAGCTTGGAGATGCCGGAGTGCACTAATATTTTGATTTTCAAAATTACCTTGTGACTACATTAGTCACATCACCTATATTTCCATCCTACCAGATCCGTGATCTTGAGTGTTCTAGTTCACGACCAATCTCCCATTGTCCATAAATCGCATCTCTCGCGGTACTTCTGCTATCCGACTCTGTTTCTGCCCATCTTTCTTTCCTACTGGACACGTGTAATCCCCATCTATCTTCTTTTTGGTCACGTGCATCGCACGTTAATATTTTAGTTAGATAAAAGAAAACAAAACAAAGCAACGGAAACCCATATGCCTATGTCCATCTCCCTGTACATGTAAGCTAACCCACCCCAGTGTATCTTGTTCATTCGTACGAGCACATTCAAAAGTATGTTGCTTGTACAAGGCTCTTATGAATTGGAGATGTATCACACACCATTAAGCCATACACAATAGTTTTCATGAAGGAATATAGCACTTAACTTGTGATTGCAAATTTGTCAAATAATCACAAATTAGTTAACAAGCATGAAAAGAAAAAATCCATTTACCTTGTCAACGAGGTTGACAATGACCTTAAACCATAATTTATGATATGACTGATCCCAACGCCGTCAGAAAAGGTAACGGCAATCACCGTCGTTTCCCCCACCCCCGGCACCCCCTCGGGTAGGGGGTGGGGGCCATCATACCTTAACCCCGGGGCCCCTACCGGCCTCGGGGTGCATCGTCATTTCCCCATCCCCGGCACCCCCTCGGGGTAGGGGGTGGGGGCCATCATACCTTAACCCCGGGGCCCCTACCGGCCTCGGGGTGCATCGTCATTTCCCATCTCCGGCACCCCCTCGGGGTCGGGGGTGGGGCCATCATACCTTAACCCCGGGGCCCCTACCGGCCTCGGGGTGCATCGTCATTTCCCCATCCCGGCACCCCCTCGGGGTCGGGGGTGGGGCCATCATACCTTAACCCCGGGGCCCCTACCGGCCTCGGGGTGCATCGTCATTTCCCCATCTCCGGCACCCCCTCGGGGTCGGGGGTGGGGCCATCGTACCTTAACCCCGGGGCCCCTACCGGCCTCGGGGTGCATCGTCATTTCCCCATCTCCGGCACCCCCTCGGGGTCGGGGGTGGGGCCATCATACCTTAACCCCGGGCCCCTACCGGCCTCGGGGTGCATCGTCATTTCCCATCTCCGGCACCCCCTCGGGGTCGGGGGTGGGGCCATCATACCTTAACCCCGGGGCCCCTACCGGCCTCGGGTGCATCGTCATTTCCCCACTCCGGCACCCCCTCGGGGTCGGGGGTGGGGCCATCATACCTTAACCCCGGGGCCCCTACCGGCCTCGGGGTGCATCGTCATTTCCCCTCCGGCACCCCCTCGGGGTCGGGGTGGGGTTCATCCTTAACCCCGGGCCCCTACCGGCCGGGGTGCATCGTCATTTCCCCACCCCGGCACCCCCTCGGGGTCGGGGGTGGGGCCATCATACCTTAACCCCGGGGCCCCTACCGGCCTCGGGGTGCATCGTCATTTCCCCACTCCGGCACCCCCTCGGGGTCGGGGTGGGGTCATCATACCTTAACCCCGGGGCCCCTACCGGCCTCGGGGTGCATCGTCATTTCCCCACTCCGGCACCCCCTCGGGGTCGGGGGTGGGGTCATCATACCTTAACCCCGGGGCCCCTACCGGCCTCGGGGTGATCGTCATTTCCCCACCTCCGGCACCCCCTCGGGGTCGGGGTGGGGTCATCATACCTTAACCCCGGGGCCCCTACCGGCCTCGGGGTGCATCGTCATTTCCCCACCCCGGCACCCCCTCGGGGTCGGGGTGGGGTCATCCCTTAACCCCGGGGCCCCTACCGGCCTCGGGGTGATCGTCATTTCCCCACCTCCGGCACCCCCTCGGGGTCGGGGTGGGGTCATCATTCCTTAACCCCGGGGCCCCTACCGGCCTCGGGGTGATCGTCATTTCCCCACCCCGGCACCCCCTCGGGGTCGGGGTGGGGTCATCATTCCTTAACCCCGGGGCCCCTACCGGCCTCGGGGTGATCGTCATTTCCCCACCCCGGCACCCCCTCGGGGTCGGGGTGGGGTCATCATTTCCTTAACCCCGGGGCCCCTACCGGCCTCGGGGTGATCGTCATTTCCCCACCCCGGCACCCCCTCGGGGTCGGGGTGGGGTCATCATTTCCTTAACCCCGGGGCCCCTACCGGCCTCGGGGTGATCGTCATTTCCCCCGGCACCCCCTCGGGGTCGGGGTGGGGTCATCATTTCCTTAACCCCGGGGCCCCTACCGGCCTCGGGGTGATCGTCATTTCCCCACCCCGGCACCCCCTCGGGGTCGGGGTGGGGTCATCATTTCCTTAACCCCGGGGCCCCTACCGCCTCGGGGTGAATTTCCCGGCACCCCCTCGGGTCGAGGGGGCCAATCCCCACCCCGGCACCCCCTCGGGGTCGGGGTGGGGTCATCATTCCTTAACCCCGGGGCCCCTACCGGCCTCGGGCCGGGCACCCCCGGGGTCGAGGGGGGCCATCGGGCACCCCCTCGGGGTCGGGGTGGGGTCATCCCTAACCCCGGGGCCCCTACCGGCCCGGGGTGAATTTCCCCACCCGGCACCCCCTCGGGGTCGGGGTGGGGTCATCATCCTTAACCCCGGGGCCCCTACCGGCCTCGGGGTGATCGTCATTTCCCCACCCGGCACCCCCGGGGTCGGGGCGGGGCCCCTACCAAGGCACCCCTCGGGGTCGGGGTGGGGGGGGCCCCTACTGGCCTCGGGGTGCATGGTGCAGCGGTGCTCACGCATGATCTTCCACATGGCTGTGCCTTGCCGTAGTACCATTCGTACTCCGTGATTGTGCCCGGTACGGAGGGCCATGCCTCATAACGATGTTTGGCGCATGCCCCTGTGCACCATGCCTTGCTGTGCGCCACCTCACGCCTTTGCATAGGATGTACGACTCGCCGCCTCTAGCAATAGGAGCCCAGTCACATCCATCATGACGTACAAGAAAGGTCTTCCGAAGCTGCAAGTCATTCAGACAGGTATAAAGGAGACATATTCAGCTGTAAGTGGGATCCGAACTCTGGTTTTTCTGAGCTTTCTTCCTCCCAGCAAAACCCTAACTGCCTCAGCTTCTCTTCGCGGGGGTGGTTCTTTGTCTGAACCCAAGCCACTGACTTGATCGTCGGAGGGTCCCCACCGGTGCCACCGGTCCCCGGGGACTTTTCTTGCAGGATTTCCCGGAGCGAGACGTCCGTTTTCCCCGACGTTCGAAGGAGGTGACTTGGCGTCATCAGATTGGCGCGCCAGGAAGGGGGGAGTGTAAGAAAGACTTCGAACCAGCGGCTTTCTTTCTTTCAAGACCCTAAAGCCATGGTGACAACTCGAATGAAGGGAGCTTCAGCCGGTCGCGCTGGGGGGCAGCGCTGCGGGGCTGGTCCACCCGCGGAGGCCCCCCCAGCTCTCGTATCTTGTTTCCCAGAGCCTCCGAACCTCCAGGAGGCAGGGCCTTCTGCTCCGCAGAATGGCGCCCCTGCATCTGCTCCACAGCCACTTCAAGAAGATCGATTCGCTGCCCTGGCCACCCAGGTCCAGTCGCTGGCAGCGGCGGTCAAAAGCATGCAGCAGCAGCAACAAGTAGCCTTGCGACAGCCGGAGCCGAGCCCGTCTGTCCCAGGGTGGTGCAGCCCAGCCAGCACTCCTCCCGCCGGAGGTCGCCCGTTCCTGCAGATCATCACCGCCGATCCCAGCCAAGCCGCATCGCCGCGAGGCGTCCAAAAGGCCCCGGTCTCCTTCTCGCCACGCCAGCATCTCTCCTAAGCGGCGGCACGGAAAGGAGGCGGAGCGCGCGCGCCGACATCGCCGCCTCCGCTCTTCTTCTGAGTCTTCAGGGGAGGGCTCCGTTGATGGCCGGATGCCTCGCCGAGCTGAGCGGCGACTCGAGGAGTGCAATCAGAAGTTGGAAGAACTTAGCCGTCGAATCACCCACCTGCCGGAGACTGATTACGACAGTCGGCCTCCCCTGTCCCGCCGCATCATGGAGGAGCCAATCTCTACCCGGTTCCGCCTTCCTCAGCTGGACCCTTATGACGGGACTACGGACCCCCTGGACCATTTGGAAAGTTACAAGGTGCTCATGCAGGTTCAGGGGGCCACTGACTCCCTTATGTGTGTGGCCTTCCCTGCTACTCTGAAAAAAGCTGCCCGGGCCTGGTACTCTCGCCTGCCGCCACGGAGCATCGACTCCTTTCGCCAGTTGGAGAGGGCTTTCCTGGCCCACTTTGACGCCTGCCGGAAGATCCCGAGGGTGGCGGACAGTCTATTTGCTGTCCAGCAGAAGAATGGCGAGTCCCTGCGAGACTACGTCGCCCGGTTTAAGGAGGCCGCCCTGGAGGTATATAACTTGGAGGACTCAGTGGCTACCTTGGCTCTGAAGCGAGGGCTCCGCCCTTCCCGTTTCGCGTATTCTCTTGACAAGAAGCCGCCGGGTTCCTACTCCGAACTCCTGATCCGCGCCCAGAAATACATCCGGGCAGATGAAGCTGACTTTTCTCGGCGTGAGGCCGGCGGGAGTATACCCCGGAAGCCAACCCAGCCAGAACCTGCGGAAGCCCGCCCCAGGAGGCCCGAGCCTCCTCGCCGACCAGACAACCGCCCTCGACCTCCTGCACCAAGAGACGGGCCGTATACTCCGTTGCTTGCTCCCATATCCCAGATCCTGCTCGAGATCGAAGGGGAGCCTTACCTGCAACGTCCTCCTCCCATCAACCCGAAGATCCCCCGGAACAAGAATCCTCTACTGCCGCTACCACCGGGACCATGGCCACAACACCGACGACTGCCGGCAGCTGAAGAAAGCCATTGAAGATCTCATTCAACAGGGCCACCTGAGGAAGTTCGTCCAAAGGAACAACCCAGGAGCTCCTGGCCCATCAGCGCCTGCACCGCCGATGATTGATAACGCCCCGACGGAGAAGACGGTAGCGATGATCTCCTGGGGGGCAGGGGCCCGCCGAAGAGACCGAGGGGGGAGGGGGAGCGGAGGCTGTAATTCCTTTTTTCGAAGAGGACCTAGAGGGGGTTGTAAATAAAGATGATGATAGCGTCGTCGTATCCATGACGATTGCTAAGCACCCTGTAAAACGAATCCTGGTCGACAGTGGAAGTTCAGTAGATGTTTTGAACTACGACGCCTTTGTTCGCATGAACCTGTCGCATGATTTACTTCAACCTGTCGTCACGCCTTTGATGGGATTCACGGGGGATTCTGTGAGGGTCGAGGGGGAGATTACTCTTCCCGTGACAGCCGGAATGGCTCCGTGCCAGAGCACTGTCCTTATAAAGTTCTTGGTGGTCCGTGTGCCCCTGGCGTACAATGCGATTCTTGGGAGGCCCGGGCTCAACCTCTTGGATGCCGTCATTTCCACCAAGCGACTCCTAGTGAGGTTCCCAACCACCAGCGGGATCGGCGAGATGCGAGGAGAGCAGGACCTGCCGGCGCTATGCTATCACTTGGCCCCCAGTCCCCAGGGGGCAGTGCTTGCACCACCGTCGACATCGACACCGGAACCCTTGACCCACGGGACTTGGAGAGGAGGGGGGAACCGGCCGAGCGGCTGCTTACCTTCCCCCTCGGGGAGGACCCCGCGCAGACGGTTCGAGTCGGAGCCTCGCTTCCTGACGAAGCCCGTGACCAGCTCCTAACCTTTCTGCGGGCCAACGCCGACGTCTTCGCGTGGTCAGCATCTGACATGCCCGGGATCCCGGAGGAGGTGATTACACACCAGCTCAACATCCGACCAGAGTGCCGGCCCATCAGGCAGAAGAAAAGGAGTTTTGCTCCGGACCGGCAGAAGGCTGTCGACGAGGAGGTGCGGAAGCTGTTGGCGGCTGGCCACATTCGTGAGGTGCGCTACCCCGACTGGTTGGCGAATGTCGTGATGGTTCGGAAGGCCAGTGGGAGCTGGAGGATGTGTGTGGACTTTCACCGACCTCAACAAGGCGTGCCCCAAGGACAGCTTTCCGCTCCCCCGAATCGACC